>OZ038397.1:34155925-34305925 GCA_964036045.1 Eutreptiella sp. 'Long Island Sound 2002'
GCCACAGCACCGGCGAAAGGTAGAGAAGGGGGGCAGCGGACCCTGCCCCCCCCCCCCCCCCCCGCCGCCCCCCGCCCCCTTGGTGGTCCCCATGCACTCATGGAACGAGATGCCATGCAACGTGGTGCTCAATGCCATGCAACGTGGTGCTCAATGCCATGCAACGTGGTGCTCAATGCCATGCAACGTGGTGCTCAATGCCATGCAATAGCCCAGTCCAGAGATGGGGCTCCGCTTTGGCCCGTGCAGCCGCACACGGACCCCGCGACGCTGCAGACCTTCCTGCCGCCATCCCCCCCCCCCCGCGGCGCGCGCGTGCACGCGCCACCAGCGCGCCAACTCCCCCTCACACACGTGCACCCGCAGCGCGCCAAACCCTTTGGCGGTCGGGGTACACCCCCGTGTGCCCCGGAAGATGATGTGCCTTGAACGGTGCGAGGGCACACGAGGCGGCCCGGTGCCTTTTGGGAGGGGGGCTTTTTGGCCTTTGGCCCGTGGCCCTTTTCCAGAACTTCGGGACTTTGAGCCCCCGCCCACCCGCCCCCTCGCCCTCCGGGACACACATTGCCTCCGGGGCTGCAACTCAAGCGAGCAGATCAATGTGTCGTGGGTGCCATCAGCCTGACACTCCTGCGCTGCTCCGCTGTGCCTTGTGCCTGCCCTTTCGGGTGCCCACACGCGGTGGCCATTCGGTGCAGTGGCGCTTTGCACGGAGGGAGATCAGGTCGGGGTCCGATGTCCTCGTCACCGAAGCGGGTCATGCGCCGCAGAGCACGGGGACTCACAGTCCGCTCCGACCCGCAAAGTGCGCCTTCCCCACAGACTCCCCCGTCTCCCGATCGATGCAAAGGCCGGTCACACACACGGGGCAAAGCACTGGACGCCCGGTACAAGATGGGGGTCTCCACCGAGCGTTCATGCCACTCAGGCAGGGGGCGGGCTGAGGTCCGCAGTTTTTCGCAATTTTTCGCAATTTTACGTCTCGCAATTTCCCGTAATTTTTCGCAGTTTCGCAATTTCCCGCAATGCCCCGCAATTTCCCGCAGTTTCCCGCAATTTTTCGCAATTTCCCCGCAATACCCCATTCTTCGCAATTGAATTCGACGCTCCCTGACCACCCCCCCCCCCCCCCCGCCCCCACTGTGCCACTGCCGATGGGGATGCCACGGCCATTGCCTCCTTTGAGGAAGTGGTGGACAGCCCTCCTGCGGGTTTTGCCCTCGTACACGTGCTCTTCTATGGGCGGCCCTGCCTCAACCCGCCCCCCCCCCCCCCTCCCCTGTGACGCCCCTCACGCTGCGCAGAGGTCAACAACACGAAGCTGGCCATCACCGCCCGCCGGGGCTTTCCCGAGCCGATGCAGAACGTGTCGTGGATGCAGTTCGTGGCGGGGGGTGTGGCCGGCTTCTTTGAGCTCAACGACGCCTTTCACGGCGCGCGTCCTGGAGCTCAGCAACGGGACGGTGGACTACATTGCCCGCACCACCGCCGCTCAGAGTCCCTCCCGGGGGCACGGGCTGCAGGCGTTCCGCGTTGGTGAGGTCCTGCGCTGCGCTTGTGAGGGATTGTGTACGGGATTGTGTACTCCCCCCAGCAGCCGCTGATTGGTCGGGAAGCGATGGTTCACTTATGTTGCCCCGCCCCGCCCCCGCCCCCGCCCCCGCCCCCGCCCCCGCCCCAGCCCCCGCCCCCGCCCCCGCCCCCGCCCCCGCCCCCGCCCCCGCCCCCGCCCCCGCCCCCGCCCCCGCCCCCGCCCCCGCCCCCGCCCCCGCCCCCGCCCCCGCCCCCGCCCCCGCCCCCGCCCCCGCCCCCGCCCCGCTCCGCCCCCGCCCCCGCCCCCGCCCCCGCCCCCGCCCCCGCCCCCGCCCCCGCCCCCGCCCCCGCCCCGCCCCGCTCCGCCCCCGCCCCCGCCCCCGCCCCCGCCCCCGCCCCCGCCCCCGCCCCCGCCCCCGCCCCCGCCCCCGCCCCCGCCCCCGCCCCCGCCCCCGCCCCCGCCCCCGCCCCCGCCCCCGCTCCGCCCCGCCCCCGCCCTGCCACGCCCATGCCCATGCCCATGAGAACGCTTTTCCTGCAGCAGATCGGGCAGCAGATCCCCATGGTCCATTGCTGGTGCCGGGCACACGCGCGCGCGCGACCCCCCTAAACCGATGGAGCGCAAATCAGCGATGGGACCACTGCCGCATCATCCCCTGCCCCCCCTGTTCCCTGCCCTCCTCCCCCGTGATCCCTCTGCCCGCTGCACATCAGGACGGCCATGAGCTGGTGATCGACCGCCTGGCCAGCCCCATGTCCATCTGGTACACGGTGCCCGTCCTGGACAACGCGCCCAACATCACCAACGTCGCGTGCTGGCACCGCAGCACGCAGCAGCAGCTCGGGGCGAACCACACGCGGTACCTCCTGCAGGAGGACTGGGTACAGAGTGCCGAGGTGTACGCGGACATCTCCAGTCAAGTCCCGTTGGGCGACCCCGCCGCGTATTTCGTGGAGTGCCGGACCACGCATCTCACGGAGTTCGCACTCGTCCCCTCCATCACAGTGAATCAGGTCGACCCCCCCGCAACGGCGTGCCACCCACGCGGTGTACTGGGGGTGTGCGGGCGGTGTGCAGCGGGTTCACTAGTAGTGCACTGGTGGTGTACTGGTGGAGGGAGTGGCAGTTTGGTGGTGCAGAGAAGCGGTCAAGGGCATGGCCGGGCGGCTGGCGGTCGAGTTTTTTCGGGTGGGGGGGCGGAGGGGGGAGGGGGCTTGGGACACGTGACAGCTCACGCGTCACCATACGGGGCTTGGGTTCGGGATACATTAGCATCGGGATACATTAGCATCCACAAAGGCCTGCCTAAGTGGGCCCGACAGGCGTGCGACCGGCGCACAGCTCTCCACGACCGGCGCATGACCGGCGCACGATTTGGCATAACCGGCGCTCGTCCTTGAGACCGAACTGCCCAACTCCTCAACGCCGTAGCCTCCACAGAGGGGTCAGCACTGAAAGAATCCACCGTCATTTTTGCATGAACACACACGGAAACACGCACACCTGCACTCCTTTCCCCTTCTCTCCAGCCACCGTGCGTCTTCATAGGTCAACATATGTACGGTGGATACAAAAGCCATCCACATATTGACAGATGGCTTATGCGAACTCCGCCCGCCCCTCGGCGGCTGCTGTTGGCTGTAGCACAAGGACTGGAAGCCATTCCTTCATGGGTCTTATTGCGTCCCTTTGTGCGCAGGATTTCGGTTTTGGGTTTCTGTCTCTGTCCGCTCGCACATAACACATGGAGGTCAGTATTGGAGACCGACCGAGGGGCTGTGTACGAAAAATGGCCCGACCCAATGTTACTTCACAAAGCCCAACTCTTCCCTGGCAATAATTTTGCCGGGGCAGGGACGGACGCAGTAAGGGAGGCAGGGGAGGGAGGGATGGAGATGGGGGGTTGGGTTGGGTCAGGGCGTGAGAAGGGAGTCATCCAATTGGGTGGCTGGCCGAGCCCCCGCCGCAGGCCCAAACCCCCCCCCCCCCCCCCGGCGGGTCGGTCCTGACATGCCTATGCCAATGCCTATGCACTGCCGGTGCCGGTGCACTGCCCTTCCTATGCCTCGCCCATGTACCACCTCTGCGCTGCCCATGACGTGCCCAGTCGCTTCCCGCCGCATACACCCACAGCCCTGCCTGGTCCCTGCAGATCACCGGTTGCGACGATTTCTTCCCCGTGACCGTGCGCTGCCCCGTCGCCGGGAACACCCCGTTGACCATCACGGGCGCGGGGTTTGGGCAACAGGGGGCATCTGTCCGATTCGAGGGAAGCGACCTGTCGGCGAACTGTCTCAGCGTTCAACACGGGGCCAACCCGGACAGTACTATCATCTGCACGTCGTACCAGCCCCTGTTTGCCGGGTCAGACGACGTGCTGCCGGGTTTATCGGCAAAGACGCTCCGGCTGTCCATTACCGCAGAGGTACGTGCGTTCCTCTCTGCAACGCCCACGGCGTCCCACCCCCACTCCCACCCATATCCACATCCTATTCCCCTCTCACACCCCTGGCCCCACCGACCGCCACCCTTACGCCCACAACTACACCCCTATATCCCAGTTCCATCACCGACCCATCCCCGCCATCAACCACAGCTAACCCCACGCCCATCCTCCCAACCCCACTCACCCCCACACCCCACGAAGACAACCAACCAAACCTCCCCCTCGGCCCCCAATCCCACCCACACCCATACCCCATACCAACACCCACATCCACAGCCGTGCCCACAGCCACAGCCACACCCACACCCACACCCACACCCACACCCACACCCACACCCACGCCCACGCCCACACCCACACCCACGCCCACGCCCACACCCACACCCATACCCACACCCACACCCACACCCACACCCACACCCACACCCACACCCACACCCACACCCACACCTACACCCACACCCACACCCACACCCACACCCACACCCACACCCACACCCACACCCACACCCACACCCACACCCACACCCACACCCACACCCACACCCACACCCACACCCACACCCACACCCACGCCCACACATCAACTCCCTCAGAGTGGCATATCATTTACTCACCCGTGGCTGGGCATGGCCTTTGCTAAAATACCCATCATAACCGAAATCAAGGGCTGCTCCAAGGTCCAGAGCGTCGTCCACACCGCCGATTGCTTCACTGACGGCCGCAGCCCCGTGACAGTCGTGGGCCACAATTTCCTCGGACTCGATGTCAGTCTGAGGTATGAAGCGCAGAGGGATCTCCCACGTGAAGTGCATTGTAAGAGAGTCCACTGCCTTGTGCACGCCCCCCCCCCCCCCCCCGGCCCCCCCTCCAGACCGGGGTGCGTGACGCGGGTCTCTTGTGACCCTATGTGCAAGGCACCGCGAGCCGAAAAATCGGGTGGTGTTGGCTAAGCAAAAGATTTCCATTTTCCCAGTCGGCTGGTCCGGCGAAATTCATCAAAGGAACGTGAGGGAAAGGCGGGATCGGGTAAAATGGGGAATTTGTCCCAAATGGTCCCATTCTTCTCCTATTTTTCTCCCATTTCCAACCAATTTCACACAATTTTTGTCCATTTCCGAAAATGTATTTTTGGCAATTTCTCATAATTCCCCATTTTCCCCCATTCCCCCCAACTTTGCCCCATTCCCCCCATTTTCTCCCATTCCCCCCCCATTTTCCCCAATTTTGCCAATGTTTCCATTGTTCCCATTTTTCCGAGCCCCTGCGGCTAGTCGGCTAATTCGGCCGCGGCTAGCGCAGATGCCTGCGTGCGTTGGCCGCAAAGGGATCATTGCGGTGCTTTGTCCCGCTTCAGCATGCCACGCACTTGGGCAATGCAGCGGCGTGAGTGCGATTGGGGCCCTGAGAAACATCCTCCCATACCGCCACGCGCCAAGACCATCGACGGTCAGTGCCCTGGTCCGGTCTGCGGTCACTGACATCGAATAGATGGCGGGGCTGGGCCAGATCGGGGAGAAGCCAGTGGCGAGATCCCACACTCGCAGTCCCTCCCAAGTAGCCAGAAGGGTCTGCCTTCCAGCGGGCGGTGCGACCAGATACCCCCCCCCCCCCCCTCCCCCTTGCGCTCAGACGGGGGACCTTGTGTTTGCGCAGTTTTGAGCCTTTTTTGGAACCATCGTTTTTGCTGTTCGGATACTCAGAGAATGTGGTTTGCGGTCCACACAGTTGCGGTGCGCACGCTTTGAGCCATTTTGTGCACAAACAGGCACATTCGATGATCACTGAGCCTCCAGCACACGCGGCACCCGCGCCCATGGCTGAGGGTCCAAACCCCAGGGCTCGGAGTAGCCACTCGACCCGCACCGGGAGTACAGACACGGCGTCCGCACACTCTAAGCCAAGGTTTGGCACCGAGGACACCGATGGTGGGAACCGCACCGGGTCGGGCACCAGCGTGTGGGCGAGTGGGCCTCTGACATCGAACTCATGCCCCGAAACACACCAAAACCCTCCTCCAAAACAAGAACATGCCTCGCCATACAAACAAATTCTCATTCGCTGGCACTTTGAGGAACGAACGTGACACGTGGGTTGTCCTTTCCCTGAAACACCCAAAAAATGATGTTGCTGTTGTCCAACCCAAGGGTGGGTGGGTGGAGGGCTCCACAGGGGGTACCATAAGGACACGTGCATGTTCTCGTTTGGAGAATGTTTTGTGGAATGTGATTTGGAAGTGGAGTTGGAATGGGATGTGGTTCAGAGTTCGGCTGGGCAGTCGTTGTTCGGCCGCCATTCCACAAGGAGGATCGGGGGGGCAAGGGCAGCAATAGGCATGGCAAAGCCACCAAATCCGCGAGGTCATGAGCAAGGTGGGCCTCCACCCTCATCACCCCAAGGCAGGCTTGCAAGGGAGCGTGGCACTGTTGCACAGCAGTGCAAGAGTAGCATCAAGGTCCCAAAGTGGACAGCCTTGTGATAAGAGCTAAAGGCAGAGAGGCCAACATCATAAGCGGGGTCAGCGACCGCATGCCACGGATGCACAGGACACGGGGGGGGGGGGGGGGGGGCAAAAACAGTCAAACGACCCCGGCAACAACCAGCACATCCTCAATACGCCAATTATTGGGCGCCGCTGACATGCAAACGGCACATCCCGCCACATTCAGCACAGCCCCAGCACACCAACCACTGGGCTCCGCGAACGCGGAAACGACACCAGCAAGAGCACCGGCCGCAGCGGCCGACAGAAAGCAGCGACCCGACGCAACATGCGAAGGGAAGAACGGGTGACTGTTCAGGCCCCGTAAAGAAACAACAACCCGACGGAATGTCACACGGGGGGGGGCAGCCCTTCACTGCGCACATACACTGACCATCGGTTGAGAGTCGAGAGGCAGACCGTCTGGTCAGGGACCCTCTACCGCTGAGCTGCGAATTTGGAGGAGGGTGTGCAAGCCCCTGTCGCACGACGCTTACGAGATGCTCACCACAACCGGATGCCTGAGGGGCCTCCTACGGTCATCACACAGCCAATGAAGGGTGTGAGGGCATGCCCTGTGCATGACTATGTGTCAGAGTTGGAAAATTGGTCTGGCTTTACAATTTGTGCACTTCAATTCGCAGGAGTGCTGCCCTGCCCCCTCTTGAATGCGTCGGGACGTCACGGATGTAACCCGTGGGCTGGGTGCTGCTGGGGAGGGGCCCGCGATTCACTGCAACTCCGGGGAGGGGGGCCTTCGAGCCGGTGTGAACTGGAGGGGGGAGGGGTCTGGAAAACAGGCTCCAAAGGCCGCACCTTTTTCCCGTTGGCTTTGGTTCAAGACCGTTTTTTGGAAAAATGGGGGTGAACCAGATCCGCCCAAATTTTGTGTCAAACCACTTTTTTGAACACTTTCAGACGTCCTGCGATGCTTTTGGCGGGCCCAGCCTTTGGAAGCCTTAACAAGAGGGGGAAGGGGGGTGAAGTAAACAGGCTCAAAGCCCCCCCCCCTTTCCCTGGGGCCAGGCGTGCGGCGCGAAACCCCCGTTCATTCCATATCCTCTGATTTGCAGCATTTCTGGAGTGCCCTGCGATCGTAACAGTCAGACTGTGGTCGACAGCACGACCGTCATTTGCGCCGCGTATTCCGGCGAGGGTGTGTGTCCAGGCCCTTCCTCTCAGCCCTCCAGACCTTAGCCCCCGAACTCCTTGCAACGCTGCACTCCGCCTTTAGGGGGGGGGGAGGGCGTTTGCATGTTCCCGCAGGTGTGGACTCAGAGTGGAGGCAAGAGAGCCAGCGGGACCTACCGCCGCGGCACGGCTGCTTTGCATGGGAGTGATCCCGAAGTGGGCGGGGGTAGTGTTGTGGGTGACAGTGGAACGCGTGCAGCGCTTATCAGCGTTGCAGCGTAGTACCTCGGCCGCAGGGGTGGCATTAGATGGGAAGGGACCTCAGAGGCGGCCCCAGAAGCGGTTGGATGGGCGGTTGGAGGCGGTTGCCAAAGGCGGTTGAGGGCGGTTACTGTCGGTTACGAATGCCATGGCAGCTGGCACTTGCCGTCAGGCAGACAGTGGCTGGGCGTAGGCTGGGCGCCCTGGAGGGGCGGGGGCTCCCCCCCCCCCCCCCAGGGAAGTATTAGAATGGCCGTACACTATAGGAGAAGGGGGGGGGGGTTCCCCCCTGGACCTCCCCCCCCCCCCTCCAGACCAAAGTGATCAGGGTGGGAAAAAACGAAATTTGCAATCGGGAACATCTGGTCGGGCCATTTTTGGTACACAAAGTGTTGGGCCTCAGACCCCCCCCGCCGGCCTCCTCTCTTTCTAATACATCCTTTTGGGGGGGTACCTCCCGCCCTTCCGACACATCCCTGCCCCGGCGTCTGCCGTCCACCGGTTGGGGCGCTGCAGGCACTGAGGCCCCTGTGTGCCCATTCAAATTATGAGACAGCCACTTCCTTCCTCCCACTAGTTTTGAGGAGGGATATCCCCCCCAGCCCCCCACCCCCGAGAACTGACCGCGATCAGCAGAAGCCGGTCACGCCACAGCCATGGCACTGGGCATTGGGGGTACTGCACGGGACCCGTCCGGCTTTTTCTGAAACCCACGGCCCTGGCCCCTGATTACCACTTCCCACGTCATTTCTGGTGGCGCCCTCCATACGTCACTGTGCGGGAGGGACTGAATGTGACGCCCGTCAGCGCCGGTGGGGGAGTGGGCGCCACGAGGGCAGAGGGCTGCAACGGTGATTCGGGGAGAAGCCTCACCTACAACACTACCCCCCCCCCCCCCCCCAGCCCCCCCCCCCCCCACACACACAACCAAAACACGTTCGGACCCACAGAGGGTCAGAATGAGCAGTGGCGAGAGGGAGAGGCCAATAGGCGCCGCCAAAGGCAAACAGCCTGATACCAAGGCCTTGTGCCAACCCCCCCCCCCCGGGGGGGGAAAGAAAGGGAAGTAGAGAGGGAAAGATAGGCCAAGGAGGGAGAGGAAGGACACAGGGGGGGTGAGAGGCCGAGGGGCACCACCGCTTGTGAAGGGAGAGGGTCCAAGGGCAGGGCAGTCAGTGGCGATCGGCCAATTGGTGCCGCCAAAACACTCCACGGCGGCACCCCCCCCCCCCCCCCCCCACACGGCGAGCGGCGGAGGTGGACGCTGCACCGCCGGGGCATCTCTGCCCACGGCCCCCGGAGGCGCGCCTCTACAAAACACGACGGGCGGCGGCTGACCGGCCCACGTCCAAATGTCGTTCTCCCGCGCGCGCTCACTCGTGAACCGATTCCCGGAAACGAGGGGGAGCAACACACAGAAACGCAGGGAGCGTGTGCTACTCAGGACCGTGCCATTGCGGGGGGACTGCGACACCCCCCCACCCCCCACAGTCCCGGCACTCATGAGGGACATACTTCGCAGTCACCCTTCCGATCACCGTAGGTCGAGGGTGCTTAGGGGGTCTGGGGCTATTAAGTACCGCCAGGGAAGCACCTACGCCCAGCCACTGTCCCTCTGACGGCAAGTGCCAGCTTCAATGGCATATGTAACCGACAGTACCCGTCCGCAACCGCTTTGGCAACTTCCTCCAACCGCTTCTGGGGCCGCCTTTGAGGTCCCTTGTTTCTAATGCAACTCTGAGTAACGCATCCTCCTTCGCCGGAACACGGGGAGGCCGCCGAGGAACGCACACGCCCCACGGCCGGCGGCTTTCGTGCCATCGGCGGTGACGCGCGCAACCGCCCGCCCAACCGACGCTCGCTGACCAGTCACCCGCCGTCGGCGGACGGCCGATCGCCGTCGTCCTGTTGCCGTTCCGGCCCCTTTGTTGGGCCCCTGAAACGGGACCGCCCGGCTTTAGTCTGCCCTCCGATTCGGAACGTCCTGCGTCACGCGTCCGCTCCCGATGACCGCCGGTCCCGTCCCCTCGTGTCCAGGCACCGACCTGCCGGTGACCGTCACCGTCGACGGGCAGGCCTCGCAGGAAGCGGTTCGCCTGTCGTACCGGCCACGCCCCTACATCACCGGCATTTCCGGGTGCGCCACCGCCTCGAGCACCACGTTGCACCTCACCAGGTCCGTGTCCGGGCGCCCCCTCCGCGTGTCACCCCCCGTGCAGGCCTTTGCTTAAGCAGGGGGGGGGGGGTTCAGGGGGCCCCAGGGACAGTTACAACGGCGGTTTCAGGTGACTCACAAAGCGGTTGGGGGCAGTTACTGGCGGTTGGAGGGGCGGTTGCAGGTGGTTGGGGGGCAAGCAAAGGCATGAGGCAAGGGGTTGTGTGATCCTTGGGCAACCCCCCCCCCCCCGCTTAAGCAAAGGCCTGCCCCCGTGTCATGGGCCGGTGCGGTGCGGACGGTATCCCCGTGCCTCTCGTTCTTGACTGAGGGACGGTGGATCCCATGTTTTGTCGACAGCAGTGCCTGACCGTTCGGTGCTCTGTGGAGGTCCGAGGCCCCGTCCCGAGGGGTGCAGCCCTTTGCCGGTCCCTATGGGGCACCCAAAACTGCATCGTTGGCACCCCAAAACCATTGAAAAAATGTACCGCCCGAGAATTACAAATTCTCCGCCGGTACATTTTTCAAAGTTGTGCGGCACTCATTTTGCCACCCAAATATCTCAAAACTGGTGCGTACGGCGTTGAGGAATTGGGCAGTTCAGTCTCAAGAACGAGCGCCGGTTATGCCAAATCGTGCGCCGGTCATGTGCCGGTCATGGAGAGCTGTGCGCCGGTCGCACGCCGGTCGGGCCCACTTAGGCAGGCCTTTGCGGATGCTAACAAACCAGCCCCCCTTCCCCCAACTTCAGGGCCCCGATTGCTTTCTGCCCTTCGCTTCATGTGCCCCCCAGACGTGTCAGGCAACGTGCCCACTTTGTTTTTGATGAGCTCAGGGCACAGCGCCAGCCGCGGTCGTACTCGGCCCCACCACCAGCGCCGTTCATCACCTTCTGCACCCGACCCCCCCACTCCCCCGCCCCCTCACACCACTGCGCAGCGGGCGGCCGCGTGCGCCGCCAACGCAAAGGGCACCAGCAAAGCCGCGCGAACGACCTCCGCGCGGGACGTCTCTGCGAAAGCCCTGAAGCCGGTGGTGTGCCCGGTCGCGATTTGATGACGAAAAGGGGCCGCGCTGACCCTCGTTGGGAATGGTCTTGGAAAGCCGCCCCCCCGCAGCCCGTGCGCACGTACCACGAAGCCTTCGAGGAGGATGGGGTTGGCACAGCAACGGCTCTTACTCGAATGCGCCCCGAACATTTTCAAGGGCACGGCGTGCCGCACGGTCGCCGCGCTCGAATGGCACGCGCGGCGCGTGCCCCACTTCCATAACCACCGAGGACACTGCGCTTTGCATGGCGTTGCTGCACTTGCTCCCCCTCTAGCGCCGCAACGAAGGAGGAGGATGAGTCCGCCGTGGTGTACTCTGTACCTGCATCCCCACCAGCATACCAGTTCAGCAATCGGATGTCATGGTTCTCGGGCTGCTAGCTAACCTACACTGTGCACAACACTCTCCATTGGACACACCCAAATATCCCCGGGTCTCTCCAAAAAGGCCCCCAACAGCTAGCCCAAGCCCAAGCTGCAAAAGGAGAAAGGTGAAGAAAAGGAGAGGGAGAACAGTTGCAGCGGTTGTCTTGAATAAAGGCGATTGTGCATTGAATGTCGACTGGGACGTTCTTTTGGGGGCGCCCTTAGCGCAGTGCGACTATTTGGGCGTCGGGGGCTCTGAGATTGTACTTGTGTGACAAGTGAACAGAAAGAAGGTTGCGTGTTGTTGAGGGTGTGCCACGCGGGGGTGGCGACCATCGCCGTTCATGGCTTTCCCCATGTTCCTTATGTGGCCTGCGACTGTCTTGAGCCGGGGGTAGTGGGGGTCGCCTAAGTTTAAGGGCGTCTGGAAGGGCGTGCCTGGGGGCTCTCCGGGGGGAATCTGGTCTAAGAGTAGCGCGCAGTGCACAGACGCCCACGTCTGTGCACTCCTCATCACGTCTTGTTGGGCACAGTTCCCTTCATTTTCCGTGATTTGTGTTCAGTGGCCACCCCGTCTGTCCCCGCACAACCCTCGCCAAACCGTATCGCCCCGGGGATACGCCCTGAAAGGCCGCAGCAGTCCATTTCGGGTCCGACCGGCGCTGTTTCCACTGCCTTTCCATTGCCCCTGCGCGACCCCCCGCGCTGGCGTCGACCTCGTTCCCGCTGCAGGTGCCCTCAGGAGGACCCCAGCGTCATCACGGTCCACGGCGTGGCCTTCGGGGGGGCCGCCGACACCGTCGCGCTGACGATCGGGGGCGTGCCGTGCCAGAGCCCCGCGTTGCGGACGACCACGACGTACGTCTGCGGCGGCGTGACGGGGGTGGGGGCCGCGAACGCGGTGGTCATCACCGTCAACGGGGAGCCGTCCCTCACCAACGCGACCGTCAGCTTCGCCGCCCCGTGCCTCGTCGTGAATGGCCTCGAGTGCGCGGGCCACGGCACCTGCGAATGGGTGTGTGGGCCCTTCCTGCGCTGGGCATCGGGGCGGTCTTCGGAGGGTCGTCGGAGAGGCAGTCGGCCGACGGTTTGGCGGTCGCGTGACGGCGGCGGGCGGTTGGCCGACGGCAGCGGGCAGTTGGTCGGCGTGTTGATGTACACCTCAAAACGATCAGCGTGGCGTGAGGATCGTTGCGATCTTTTTCCGACAAAAATTTGTTCCCCGCAAAAAATTTGAGGCTGGGGTGCCCCGCCCCCCTCCCCCCTCCGATGGCCCCCATTTCCCAGGACGCTTTTTCGGGCCCAGGGGCTGGCTGGCCAAGCCATCCCCTTTATTGTCGCTGCCTCCCATGCGCACGCTCCACCATCCGCTCCATTCTGGTTCCCTGTTCCCGCTGTTCTGTTTGCCTCTCCTGCCTTGCTGTGCCCCTCCTCCTTGTCTGTTGTGCTCGCCCTTGTCCCTCCTGGTGTGGCTCCCGCGTTCTGTGTGTCTGTGTTGCTCCTCCCCCTAGGTGCACCTTGGAGAGTGCAGAGGCGGGATCGAGCCCTGCCCCCCCCCCCCCCCCTCCCTCCGGCCCCCGGCCTCGGAGGCAAGCAAGAGCCGCACGCGCGGGAGGCCTGGCGTGAGCCGACTGCTTCGACGTGGGGCTGGTTTGACGCAGTGTCGTAAGGAGGGGGTCGTGTGTCAGTGAGTGAGTGACTGGGTCGGTCCGTCTGCAGGGGCACCCGCGAGGGCCCCTCAGGAGTCCCCGTGTTACGTTCGCTGCAGCGCCGTGTACTACGGCAGTTCCATGCCCCGAGGGAGGGATCGCGGTGCGTGACATGACAGGGGCCTGGGAGTCCGGCGTTCTGACCCCGGGTCAGGGCAGAGGGAGGCAACAAATACCCATCGCCGCGGGGCGTGTGCCAGGGATGGATGTGGTTTCGGCGCCACTTGGGGGGTCCGGGTCTGGGGGGGAGCTGGTTTTTGTGACGGGTCACAATGTTTGTACAGGGCCACCGTGGGGCATTGCAAGTGCCAGAACTATTGTGACCCAAAAAGTGTCCCGTAAATCGTCGTGTCACATCCGTCGGGGGACGATTGTGATGGCAGGGGTCAGACCTCCAGTTTTGCTCCAGCGTTTGCGTGAATTGCTGTTGCAGAGGAGAATACTGTGACTGCCAGTTCTGCGGCACCGTTTGTGTACATTGTTGTTGCAGGTGGCCAGGCGGCGACCAGGGCAGTATTCGAATGGCCGTACGCCGTAGGAGGGGGTACCCCCCCCCTTGCCCCCCCCCCCCCCCAGGGCTTTGCTTGAGGGTGAGGGGGGCGGACGGGGCAGTCCCGGAGCGGTTGCCGGGTGGTCACGGGGGATGTGACAGCGGTTGGGGGGGCGGTTGCTGGCGGTTGGAAATGCGGTTGGGGCTTGCGTTGAGGAATGGGAAGGCCTTTGGGGTAGAGTCAAGGCCGGAGTGCTAGGGGTGCCCCCCCCCCCCCTTCAAGCGATTCCCTGCCCCCCCCCCTACCCCAGACCAAAGGGGTACAATCTTGTCGGGCCCTGTTTGGTACACAAACTTTTGGGTCCCAGACTCCCCCCCTTCCCCCCTTCTCATACTTCCCTGGCGGCCACCCCCCCTGAGGCACTGTGCAGCTGCCGCTTTGCCGGTCTGCCCGTCGTCGTGTGATGCTGAGCCATTGTAAGCGCTCGACGCAGCAGGTGCATGCCCGGGCACAGTACACCACCGGGGCCCGTGCAGCGCAAGGGGCCCTGGGAACAGAGTGTCGGGTTTGGAACGGCGTCTCTGCGCCCTGACAGCTCCTTGGGCTGCCGCCCCGGGGCATTTTGTAGAAATGCCCCGATGCAAACGGGAAATGCATTGCAAACACACCGACCGAAACTTCAGTCAACACGGGGGATGGTACGTTTGCCATTGTGACACCGAAAAAGGAGAATGGGACTAGGCAACGGGGTCCGGCCTGGGAGTTCTGCACCGTCTCGAGCCCAGAGGGTGGCTTCCCCCTGTTCTTCAAAGGGACAGGGGGTTGGCACTGCCCGAACGGGTGCTGGGGCCATGACTGTGTGACCTATGCGCCGCTTGGCAGGCGGCGGCGCGCACTCCCTCTTTGTTATGCACGTGATTCTCCGTCACAAACAGCAGATCAAACACTTTCAAGCATTGAACACTCCATCCCCCTGTACGTCCGTACTGCTGCGCTGGTGAGACGTGGCTGAGGCCAGCGGGGCAGAGGGCGTTTCCCGGATATTGCGGACTGGGCGGGGCTCCGTGACACCAGCAAAGGACGGCAGTAGCCCATGCCCTTTGCTTTCGTTGGTTTGGCTGTCATGAGGCGGTTTCGGGGCCGTTTGAGGGGGAAAAAAGGCGACCCCCCCCCCCCCCCCCAAACTGTGCAGATTCGAGACGAAGAAGCCAGCGATGGCCCTACATCGCCGGCCTGCATGAGTGCCGCTCGGGGGGTGCCTGTTCGGTGGCGTCCGCATGACCATCCCTCCCACTGCCGGTGCACTGCACCGTTCCCAGCCCTCCCCCCCCCCCCCCTTTGCCCCCCCCCCGTAGACCAAAGGGACCATCGAGGGAAAAAGCGAACTTTATCGTTGGGAATATCTGGTCGGGCCACATTTGCACACCACCTTTTGGGTCCCAGACCCCCGGAATCGGCCCTGTGCCAAAGGCCACTCAGTAATACCCGCCCCCTACACCACCAGAACTCAGTAGGAACGTGCTGCGTCCAGCGTGTGGCTCAGTAGGACCCTGTTCCATCGGATCATATCTGAGCTGGCAGATGCTAGTGGCCAGTCTGGCGGGGAAGCGGCCCTTCTGCCCACGGGCTATGCTCTTGAATATGCTCTCATCCCTCTTGATCCACGTGCACCACTCGGCTGAGCATGCGGTGCAGCAATTGGGAGCCGAGACTCCAACGGGACTGAGCGCCTGCATCTCCCCTCCTCTCCTCCAATGTTCGCCCGCCCGTTCCCCGTCGCCCCCCTGCACACCCGTCACCACCGCCTCCGCTCCCACACAGTCCCAGTGCCAATGCCAGGCCACCGCTGCGGTCGGGTTCTGGGACGGCGAGGCGTGCGACCAGTGCCTCGGGGGCTACTGGGGCCTCAACTGCCTGGACGACTGCCCCGGGGGGGGCGCCACCCCCTGCACCGGCCATGGGACGTGCCGCGACGGCCGCCTGGGGTCCGGGGAGTGCGTCTGCGGGGCCGGCTACGTGGGCGCCGCCTGCAGCATCCTGTGCCCCTTGTCCACAAGCGGCGCCATCTGCTCCGGGAACGGGGGCTGCAACAGTATGCCCTTTGCCCATGTGCACCCGGAAGGCCCCTCCAGCCGTGCTTCAGCCCTCGAGCCACCCCCGTCTCCCGCCAGCCCCCCCTCTAGTCGTCCTCTAGCCCCATCCCCCCCCCCCCCCCCACTGCCCGCACGCAGCCCTCCGACGCAGCCAGGGATGCGCTTGCGGTGGAGGGGGCCGGAGGAGAGGCCTCAAGAGCGGTTGCAAAAGCGGTTACTGGCGGTTGGAAAAGCGGTTTAAAGAAATTTTTGGCGGGTGCAAATCGGTTGGAGGACCGTTGGAGGTGGGCAGAAGCGGTCCCCCTGAAGGGGGTGCCCCTCTCTAAGCGCAAGCCTGCACGCGCCCCCCTCCCCCCCAGACGTGCCACTAGCGTCCGCCAAGGCAGACACAATCAGACGGAGCTCGACCAAACTGAGCCATGCATCGAACGCAGCAGGTTCCTGATGAGGCCTGGACATAAGTGGGGCGAAGATTACTGAATGGCGCATTGTATCGGGCTGATCCTAACGAGATCCGGAAGGAAGCCCTGCGACACGTTAGTGGCATGTCTCCCCCCCCCCCCCCCTCCGGCGCTCCAGTCCTCTCCCCCTTCCAGCAGTCCCACAGGCGTTTTCAGCTTCAGACAAGGCACAGGCATTCCCCTGGGCTCGGATGGCGGAGATGGTGCCCTCTCGGGCACACCGCCTTGTCCCGTCTCAGAACGGCCTCTGCGCGCGTGGCACATCAGATGTGCTAAACTGTCATTGCCTGTGTCTCCGCGGTGCACGGCTCATTTCACGCGGAAAACGGCCGGGCTGGGCCGGTTTTGCTGTGCAGCCCCTGCCCCAATTATTCACCCCTCCGGCCCTCTGCAGTCCTTGCCTTTGACCTCATCCAGGTCTTCTCCAGCCCTCCTCTTCATTGCCACCAGCGCCCCTCTGGGGCAGGCCATTGCTTAGCCCCCCCCCCCCCCCCCGACGAGGTTGGTTTTACACACAATTGCCACACAAGTGGGCATACAGCAGTACGGGGGGGTGGTGGGGTAAGGGATGAGTAGGTGGTGGATGCGGTTGCGAGGTAAGGGGGTGAGAGGCTGATGGGCGCCGCCGCCTACGGAGGGAAAGGGTTCAAGGGAAGCGCAAGGGTAAGTGGCGAGAGGCCAATAGGCACCGGCGGCCGCACACAGCAACACAACCAGGCGTCATGCCACCCCCCCGCCCCCCTCTGGGGGAGGGGATTGGGTGGCCCCTTCAATACATTTCATTTTCTTCGTGAGGCTGTGAGAGGCCAAGTGCAGGTGTGGGCGCCGTATACCGTCCTTTTTGGGGGTGATAAGCGTATCATACGCCAATGCGTGATATCGGATGACCAACCCCTTGTGAACTCATCATTTTGGCAGACAAGATCTGCCGTTGTCTGGCATGCGTTGGCTGATTTTTTTCCCGAAAATTCGACTTTTTCTGCAACCCTTCTGGTATTGGGTTGGGTGATCATTTGGTGACAATGGGGGGTCTTTAAGGAACCCACTTTTTCCCCCTAAGGACCGCCCTTAAGGACCGCCCCCAGGGACCACCAACCGCCAACCGCGAACTACCGCCAACCGCCAACCATTAACCGCCAATCACCAAACCCCACCAACCACCAATCGCCAACCACCAACCGCTGCCAACCGCCAACAACCGCCAACCGCTAACTGCCAATTGCAACCAACCGCCAACCGCCAACCGCTAATCGCCGCCAACCATGGTTGAACATATGAGCTACCTGCGGTCTTTTTGCAAAGGTGCAGAAGAATAGAAATGGTGATGGTAACACAAAGTACACACATCTCAAAGCCATAGTGTCTGCAGTCGCTGCGGATGTGCAGCCAGGTCCCTGTCCCTCTTGCGCAGGTGGCGGCAGGTGCGGCTGTTACAGCTCGGCGGCCTTGGGGTACTGGACGGGCCCCCTGTGCGACACCTGCCAACTCAACTTCTTCGGCCCCTCGTGCCAGGGTGAATGCCCCGGATACCCCGGCGACATCTGTTCTAATCGGTTTGTCGTGTGTGTGATCGGTGTTGTAGGGGGGGGGGGATCGGTTCCCGTGCTCTACTTACAGCCCCCCCCCCCCCCGCCCCCCTCCCTCGTCACACCTGCACAGACACCCCGCACAGACGTCGGCCGGGGCACTGGCCATGTTGGATAGACCCTGGGGGGGCATCGCGCGCAGTGCGGTGGTGCCTGCTTCTTCCCTTGGCTCAGGCCTGCCTGAGGCAAAGTCAGCGTGGAAGAGGATTGTACCCTCCGGCGGGGTGGGGGGGGGTCACTTCCCTGATGCACTCCCCGGAGCCATCACCATCCCGACCACACCGGGAGGAGAAGGCAACCCAAACCTAAGTAAGGGGGTCGCCCCTGCGGGGGGTTGGCAGCCGGCTACGCGGTCGTCCATTGGGCAGCGACCTAAAACATGTACTGCCCGCGAGTAGCTAAGTTTTGTCACCAGGGCCTAGTGCAGGGGCCTTGGGCACGCTTACAGGGGGGGGGATAATTCCGCGGGGGGATTTTTCCGCGGGGAAAATTCCGTATTTCAATTTGGTGCGGAATTTTCCCCTCATTTTTCGAGGGGAGGTGCGGAATTTTCCCCGTGCGGAATTTTGTCCATGTAAGCCACCGTACCACCGTATGCCTTGTGCTTCGCCGCGCGCTCCCATTTGTTTTGTTCCCGCTCTTCTGCAGTTGTTGTCAACCAACAGGGAAGGGGGGGCAGGAAGTCGAATAATTTGTGAATGGCGGGCCACGCCATCTACAGAGGTGATCTCAGGCACAATGGTCATTGCCTTCTCCCAGGATCTTTTGGGGATCGCAATCCCAGGATCCCTCTTGCTTCCAATGCACTGAAGATTTGGGAGGTGCGGAATTTTCCCCTTGATTTTTTGGACAGGTGCGGAATTTTCCCCATGCGGAATTTTCCCCTGCGGAAAAATCCCCGTACAGAATTTCCCCCCCCCCCTGTATGAGACACATCGTCCAAACCAGTGGTGGGCACTGCACACGACCAACCAGGGGGTGGACTCACACCAGTCCCTAGCTCTGAGGCGTGGGCAGCCCGGAGTGAAGTCCTCAAACGGGGAGCCCCTCAATAGCCCAGAAAGCAAAAGAGCAACAACGCAACACATTCACCCCAGAACAACCCCAACAAACACCAGTGACAGGTCAGTTTGTAGATTTGGAGACATGTGCAAAAGTGCCCGGTGCCCCTGGCACCAGCCAACTGCGAGTGGGACAACCCGACAGCCACAATGGGATGCAGGGAGCGACATGCTACCCCCCCCGGCGCTGCACACCAGAAGCAGTGAGCATGCCAGCAGAAAAAGAAAGAGCCCGAAACGCAAGCAGCAAAACAACTGGGCACAGGGCCGCCCCACACACGGCAGTGAGACAAGCCCCAACAGGACACACAACAAGACACAAGGGAACCATGAGGTGCGAGCACTGCAGCAACCACCAAATGCGGCGCACGCCGAGCGAGCCATCAGCAAAC
Organism: Eutreptiella sp. 'Long Island Sound 2002'; assembly: GCA_964036045.1. NCBI lineage: Eukaryota > Euglenozoa > Euglenophyceae > Eutreptiales > Eutreptiaceae > Eutreptiella > Eutreptiella sp. 'Long Island Sound 2002'. The sequence goes on from OZ038397.1 coordinate 34,175,143, forward strand.
ACCCCCCCCCCCCCTCCCTCTACAAGGTACCCACGTACTCCACAAGGGCGGGGGCTGCGCCCCGCACGCCGGGAGGTGCCCACCACGAGGGTGGCAACAGGGCCGTGAACAGCCAACTGCGCACGGGACAGTCCACGTCGTAAGGAGATGTGAAATCCTCGTACGGGGGGGGGCAGGCGGGTGGGACAGGAGGGGGTGCGCAACATGGGCACCCAGGAGCACCACTAGACAGGAGGAGGAGCAACACAGACACACAGAACGCGGGAGCAACACCAGGAGGGACAAGGGCGAGCACAACAGACAAGGAGGAGGGGCACAGCAAGGCAGGAGAGGCAAACAGAACAGCGGGAACAGGGAACCAGAATGGAGCGGATGGTGGAGCGTGCGCATGGGAGGCAGCGACAATAAAGGGGATGGCTTGGCCAGCCAGCCCCGTCGCTACCGGGTGCCAGGGCAACCCCTGCTCAACTGGCATCAGGTGGGGGGTGTCTCCCGCAGCCCAGATGGGCTGTTTGCGCAACAGGAGCGGGAGCCCATCAGGGCAGACCAGCCGTGAGGGGGAAAAGCACATATGGTGGACGGCCCGGACAGCGCGTGGAGGAACAGGGCACCTGGGCCTCACAGAAACACAGCGAGGCAGGCTATGGACGGCCTGTGGACAGAGGTGTGTGGACAGCAAAAACAGTCAAACGACCCCGGCAACAACCAGCAATACCTCAATACGCCAATTATTGGGCGCCGCTGACACGCAAACGGCACACCATGCCACATTCAGCACAGCCCCAACACACCAATTACTGGGCTCCGCGAACGCGGAAACGACACCAGCAAGAGCACCGGCCGCAGCGGCCGACAGAACGCAGCGACCCAACGCAACATGCAAAGGGAAGAACGGGTGACTGTTCAGGCCCCGTAAAGAAACAACAACCCGAAGGAATGTCACACGGGGGGGGGTCAGTTCAGTTCTGGACCCCAACCCCGCAGCGTGGGCAGGGGGTCCGGAGGGCGGGGGGGAGGCTCAATTGTTCTCGGGTTTTGAGGACATTTTTGAGTTCCTTGTTTCATTCTAAGCATTTTGCACCTACACAAATCCGGGGGGTCAACTCCCCTTTTACCATTCATCACAAAGGGGGGGAGGATGGGGGAGAAAATTCTGTGCCCCGCCCCTCAGAGGCCAAAAACATTGTCTGGGCGCCGCTGTAGGCCAAGTTGGTCGTTCGGCGTTGTTCACCGTTGGTGTGGGTTGGGGGGTCCCCACAGGGGGGTGGGGGGGGCGACATGCAACCCCCCCCCCCAAACCTCATGGACTGTTCTCGGCCCTGCATTACAAGTCCTTGAGACGCTTCGTCGTGCAGCGAGCGACAGGGGCCCTGAGGTGACCCGTAGCCACTATTCCCCCGCCTGTGAGTCTGCAGCCACCTCCTGCGGCTGAAAACGTGCGGTGCTGGGGATGGGAGTGGCACTGCTGCTGCATCCGGATAGCCCCTTCTCCTTGGGGCTGGGTCTGGACCGTGCCAACTCTACTCGGTGCATGGGGGATGGGCAGTGATGCATTAGAGGGAAGGGACCTCCGAGGCGGCCTCAGTAGCGGTCGCACAGGCGGTTGGAGGGGGTTGCCACAGCGGTTGGGGGCAGTTACTGTTGGTTACAAATGCTGTTGGAGCTGGCACTTGCCGTCAGGAGGACAGTGGCTGGGCGTAGGCTGGGGGGGGGTAACCTCCTCCCCTTCCAATGCATTGCGGGGGATGGGGGGGGAATGGGGGGCTGCATGGCCAGGGACTGCATTGGCGGGGGGTGGTCTGGAAAACTAGTGGAACGTCCACTGGCAAGCCCCCCCTCAAGTCTCAATACCGACGTAGCAGGTCAGCGCTGTGTTGTCCTGTGCTGCGATGGCTGGGTCCTGACCTGACGCATCACGTCTCAGACTGTGCACTGTGTCTGCGACCCACTGGACTTCAGCAGCTGCTGTGCCATCTGCAACACTCCGTTGTCCACTCCACCGACTGCTCTGTCAAAGGCCCTGCAGTATCCCCCGGTGGACCATGAATGGGCGTTTGCGTGCGCATGTATTTGTGTTTGTGGCGCTGTCGCCGTCACTGTCAGCGTCGCTGTCCCCGTCACGGTCACTGTCACTGCCCCAGAATGGCGCCCGGCTTTTGTGCACATTTCGTTTACCCTCTGCCCGAACGAGAACTGTGTGGGGGTCTGCCGTGTCTTTGCCATCGTGTGTGCGCGCGCGCACGTGTATGCCATCCGGCATGTCCGGGTTGAGGGCCCCCGCCCCGCCGGGGTTTGGAATGGATTCGCCGCTATGATGCCGTTACACTTGATTTTCAGGGCCCATGAGTTCCCTCTGCTATTGTTAGTTTGACGCCTCCATGGCATCCTGTTTGTGACTTTTTGTGGGCAGAGGGGACTTGTGGGCTGCGATGACAAACAATATGGTTCTGAGCGGCAATTGATTTGTGTCATATGAATACTGCTCTTGGTACTTGTTACTGCCCCAAGTATTCAAATGGGTGGTCAAAGATTCGCGTGGTACCAGACTCATGTCCTCCGGCGCGGAAAGCCGCCGCAGTCGTGGCGTCACGAACTCATGCTTTCAGCGCGAGCGCATCTCGTTCACAGTCTCGATACGCCCTCGGCCGCACTCTCCATCGCTATTCCGGTCTCGCTCTCGGTCCCACCCACGGTCCCGGTCCCGGTCCCGGTCCCGGTCCCGGTCCCGTTCTTGGTCATGCTCTTGATCCCGTTCTCGGTTACAATTCCGCTTTGGAGTTTGTCGATTTATCTTTTCCTCTTCTATTGTCTTCAGAGGCTCGTGTGCCGATGGCATCACCGGCGCGGGGACATGCGCATGTGACGCGGGCTTTACCGGGACGAACTGTGAAATCGAATGCTTCGCCGGGGGCATATGCAGTCGCCATGGGTCCTGTGCCCCTGACGGCAGTTGCTTCTGTGACAGGTCCCGGCATTTACCCACTCCGGATCCCTCCCAGACCCCCCAAACCCAACCTCGTGCCTTATCCCCATCCCCCATTCCCATCACAACCCCCATCCCCATCACAACCCCCATCCCCATCACAACCCCCATGCCCATCCCCATTCCCATCTTCACTGCCATTGATATCCTCATCCACACCCATGCCCCCATCCCCATCGCCGTCTCCATCCCCCTGTCCCCCCCCCCCCCGCCCCCTTTGCTTTGCACAGCTGTTAATGCCGTGCCAGCCTGGTGAAGTCAAGACCGCACCCTGTGTGCGCTCATGTAGAGCTGCGGGGCACTCCACTATGGCAGGGTGCTTGCATTCCGCACCGAATCCTCAACCCGTTGGTGCCCCGACCCGCCTCCGATGGAGGAAGAGAAATGGTGGGCCAACACAGCGGCTTTGGTGGATGTTCGTCAGTGGCGAGAAGTCGATTGACGCCGCCAACTGCCAGAAGATCCTGCGATTATATGTACCCCCATTGTCACTAAATGATCCCCCAAGCCTGGTCCCGCATCCCAAGCAGGGGAGGGGGTGTGGAGGTCCACACTTTCTGCAATTTCCCGCAATTTCGCGCAATGTTACGCAATTTTCTCGCAATTCCTTTTTGTTTGTCCATCTTGCGTGCTCGTTGGTGCCCTGTGTGTCCCCTGTGCAGAAGTGTTGCTCTTTGAGGCTTCGGGAGGTTTGGTTACGGCACCGCAATTTCCCCGCAATTTTCCGCAATTTCCCGCCATTCTTGAAGCCGCCGCCAAGAGACACGCTTTTCGTGAACTTGGACTTGACCCGAACGTGGGTGACGGTGACATCTTCGAACTCTTTGCGTCCAAAGAGACTCCAACGCTGCCTGCACCCACGGGAGGGTTAGTACTTTGCGCTGGTTGGCGTGGCTGAGGCCCCATGCATGGCTGGCCTCCCCCCTCAACCACGGGGTCACAACCAAAACCCCCCCACCCTCTACGTCCTCCACTACCTCCTCCTCCGTCTCGGCCTTCACCTCCTCGATGTCCTCCTTGGGATCCCCCTCTTTCACCACCCTCCCCCCCATTGCCCCTAAAGAAAGCAACGCCTGGTGGTATCACTGGGGAAGGTTGGCAAAGTGGAAGCTTCTCAATGCCAAACCCCCCTTTTCTCAGCAGAAAAACATTTGCGGGCTTTGTCCCAACTCCCCCCACGCCCCGTTCTCTGCCTCCCTCAACTTCTGTCCATCTCTGCAGGTCACTCTCCGCCGGCTATTGGGACGGACTGGACTGCAGCGTCTGCCTGAACGGCTGGTCCGGCGCCGACTGCGACCTTTTCTGCCCCGTCGACATCGCGGGTGTAATCTGCGCCGGCAACGGCAATTGCGCGAATGGGCGCTGCACCTGCCTCACCGGCACTTGCGGTGAAGCGTGTGACGTCACGATCGGATGCAATCCGGAGTGCCCGATCGGCTACTGGGGGGCCGACTGCGGCGCCGCGTGTCCCGGCCTCGGAGCGTTTGGAGAATGCACAGGCCACGGCAAGTGCGACTCCGGGCGGCAGGGCACCGGCGCGTGCACGTGCGACAGCGGGTATTACGGCGCCGCGTGCACGGGCGAGTGCCCCATGTTCGCGGGGGTGCACTGCAATTCGCCGCTCGGGGGGAAGTGCGACGGCGCGCTGGAGCGGTGCGTCTGCTACGACGGCTACGCGGGAGAGGCATGCGGGATCGCGTGCCAGGGCGGCGCGAGCAACCCCTGCAACGGCCGCGGCGTGTGCAACGACGGGGTGGCGGGGGACGGGTCCTGCGCCTGTGAAGCGACGGGCTGGGGCTCGGATTGCCAAGCGTGTCCGGGGGTTCTGGAGCTGCAAGGCATCTGCTTCGGACACGGGAATTGTACGGCTACGACGGGCGTGTGTGTTTGTGACGACAACGATGTGGACGGTCACTGGGGAGGTGTGTGCTGATGCGTGCGGTCCTGCGGCGGTGTTGGTTTGCTGCGGCGTGGTTTGGGGGTTGTGGTCGGTGTGTGCGCTGGGGATGCCGTCGTGGATCGTTTGTTATTGTCGTTCTGGTTGCGATGGTTCATTGGATTCGCCGCTATGATGCCGTTACACTTGATTTTCAGGGCCCATGAGTTCCCTCTGCTATTGTTAGTTTGACGCCTCCATGGCATCCTGTTTGTGACTTTTTGTGGGCAGAGGGGACTTGTGGGCTGCGATGACAAACAACATGGTTCTGAGCGGCAATTGATTTGTGTCATATGAATACTGCTCTTGGTACTTGTTACTGCCCCAAGTTGTTTTTTGTGCATCTTTTTCAGTGTTGTGGTTATTGCGAATGGTGATTGGGATTTTGAATTGATGTTATCAGTGTCGTGATTGTGAATGTGACTGTATTGGGCTGGCCATTGTTATTGTGATGGTCATTGTCATTGTTATTGTTGTTGTCTGCGTTGTTGTTATTTATTGTGACTGTTGCTGCTAATGTTGCTGCTCATGTTCCTGTCACGGTTGCTGTCTGTGATGATGATCGCGGTTACGGTTCTGTCATGGGTGTGGTGGTGGTTGTGGATGTGATTGGGGTCACAGGAGTGGCTGCACTGGGCGTTGTTGTTGTGGTTTTGGTTGTGACAATCGTCGTCTTTGAGCAGTGACCCACAACACGTGGCGGTTCACCAGCAGCCCAGACCATCTTCTTCAAATTGTACCGTCACGGAGTTACGCACTGAATTTTCACGCCCGATCCACCCCCGCATATTCCACTGTTGGCTGTGCACTCGAGTCCCCTACGACAGCAACAGCCGCTCAGCCTGAAGGTCAAGCAGGGACTGCAAAGGCCGCAGCAACAACAACAGCACCATCTGCAACACCAAGGGCGCCCAAAGCAGCTCGTATGCCACAAATGCTACAAATAGAAAAAATAGGGAGGTAAGGGCAGGCCCGGCAGGGAGAGGGAGGGCACAAGGGGGTGCGAGGCCGGGGGGCACCGCCGCCTGCGGAGGGAGAGGGTTCAAGGAAAAGGTAAGAGTTAGTGGCGAGAGCTCAATAGGCGCCGCTGGCTGCAGACAGCAATACAACCAGGCGTCCTGCTGAACCTCTCCCTCTCTCTACAAACAAGTAGCAGGAGAGCCAGGCAAGGGCAAGGGAACCTATGCCCAAACGATAGGTACCTATGCCCAATCGATAGGTAGGCACAACGGAACCCTAGCGCCCGCCTTTACACATTTTACCTGGAGACGGGCTGGAGAACCATGAACCATCAACAACACAGCCCAGCAGCTGGGCAGGCGCACTTGTTTGGAATGTACGGCAGCCTCAATGGGTGAGTTGCGTATTGATGATTTCCATGTCAGCATGTAGGTCACCTCTTGGGACTGGGGATGCCTTTCCCGTGAAACCGCCTTGGCTTCAATGCGACTTACGAAAAAAAAAGTGCCCCACAGAATTATCAGAGAGGCAGGGGGGGTCCGAGTTGGTCCAAAGTCGGGCTGGTGGGTCTAATCTCCAACGGGCGAGTCTTATCCAAAATAACCCCCTCTCCAGGGATGCATGAGAGCAGAAGGGACCTCAGAGGCGGCCCCAGAAGCGGGTAGATAGGCGGTTGGAAGAGGTTGCCCAAGCAGTTGGGGGCGGTTACTTTCGGTTGCAAATACCATCAAAACTGGCCCTGGCTGTCAGGGAGACAGTGACTGGGCGTTGGCTGGGCGTCCTGGAGGGGGGCCCTTCCCCCTTCCAATGCATCCCTGCCCCCGCCCCCCCCCCCCTTTATAAACGAGGCCGGCCCTGTTGTGTTTGGCATATGTGGCAAGCGGCCAGTCGACACAAGCGTTCTCCAGAATATCGGACGCGAAAACGAAGGCAGTGCGATTGCAGGCAGATCGAAGGGGGATGCGGGCCAACCTACGCCGCAGCGGTGGGCCGCCGGTTTTTATTGGGCCACCGGTGCGACGCTTTCCTTTTCCAGCCACTCAGGAATGGTGGATGGGTCCTCCACCATTGCGTAACGTGACGGCGCCCCTCCTCGGCCTCAGGTGAGTCCCTGACGGACTGCAGCCAGTGCAGTGGGAAATGGTTCGGCGGCGACTGCATGAAGCATTGCCCCGTTACCGGCCCCGGGGAGCTCTGCTCGGGGCACGGGGGCTGCCGCTCGGAGAGCGACCTGTGCCAGTGCCAGTCCTCGTCGGCGGGCGGGTATTGGAGCGGCGACCTCTGCGACCGCTGCGCGCCGGGGTTCTGGGGCCCCGTCTGCACGGAGCAGTGCGCGGGGGGCGCGTGCACGCCGTGCAGCGGCCACGGCACGTGCTCGGACGGGCTGACCGGGACGGGGCAGTGCACGTGCTACAACTCTGCGGTGTGTTGCTGCGCGGCAGGGGGGGGTCTGCAAGCCCCCCCCCCGCCGGTCCCCCTCCCTGTTCCTCCTGGCCCTTACCCAGGCCCCTCCTCCTACGGTGTACGGCCATTCTACCCCTCCTGGACCCCCCCCCCCCCACTCGACCATCGTGGGAAGAAACGAAATCTACGATCGCGAAAATCGGGTTGGGCCATTTTTGGTACACAAACTTTTGGGTCCCAGACCCCCCCCCCCCTCCCCTCCCCTCCCCTCCCCTCCCCTCCCCTCCCCTCCCCTCCCCTCCCCTCCCCTCCCCTCCCCCTCCCCTCCCCTCCCCTCCCCTCCCCTCCCCTCCCCTCCCCTCCCCTCCCCTCCCCTCCCCTCCCCTCCCCTCCCCTCCCCTCCCCTCCCCTCCCCTCCCCTCCCCTCCCCTCCCCTCCCCTCCCCTCCCCTCCCCTCCCCTCCCCTCCCCTCCCCTCCCCTCCCCCCCATCCCCCCCCCCCCATCTAATACCTCCCTTCCCTCACCCTCTCCTGTGCGCTCGCTTCCTTCCTCGTCCCGACCCCCGTGCCTCGCCCCCTCTCTGTCCCTCTCCCTGTCCCCATCCCCGTCCCTGTACCGCCCCCTGTCGCCCCCCCCCCCCCCCGTCCCTGTCCCTGTCCCTGTCCCTGTCCCTCTCTGGCCCGGGTCCCTGTTCCCAGCCCCCCTCTGTCCCCCGGGGGGTCAGGGACGCGATGGAGGGCGGAGGGGGTGCTGAAGAGGGCGTCCAAAAGCGATTGCGAAGGCGGCGGCTGGCGGTTGTGACGGCAGTTGTCCGGCGGCTACAAAACGGCGGGTCCGCCGTTGGCAGCGCACAGAAGCGGTGGGGACGGAGCGGTCTATCGCACGGAGTGGGGGCGTGTGCGTGTGGATGTGGTACTAGACCCTTTTGGCGCATGCCTTTTCTGGGGAGAGATAGGGGGAGGGGGGAGAGGGCAGGGGCTTTGAGTGCCTCCTGCCCTCCCCCTGCCCCCCTTGTCCAAGGTACGGATCGCTTCGGCACGGGGCGTTATCAGGGACGGGTCTCCGCTTAGAGGGCGCCTGACCGAGTGCCATGACCAAGTCATGGGTTGTGGGAGTGGGTGTTGGCAGCGCCTTCATGACAACGCTGGCGCAATGTCTGGAACTGCTCCGGTGGGTGATGACCATCAGTAGTATTATGGCCAAGGCACGGTTTGTCTGAGGTGCAGTAGCTGTACGGACCACATGAAGTGTCAGACACAACGCCAAGAGCAACATCAACATCAACAGCAAGAGGAGCAGCAACAGCAACAGCAACAGCAACAGCAACAGCAACAGTAACATCAACAGCAACAGCAACAGCAACAGCAACAGCAACAGCAACAGCAACAGCAACAGCAACAGCAACAGCAACAGCAACAGCAACAGCAACAGTAACATCAACATCAACAGCAACAGCAACAGCAACAGCAACAGCAACAGCAACAGCAACAGCAACAGCAACAGCAACAGCAACAGCAACAGCAACAGCAACAGCAACAGCAACAGCAACAGCAACAGCAAGAGGAGCAGCAACAGCAACAGCAACAGCAACAGCAACAGCAACAGCAACAGCAACAGCAACAGCAACAGCAACAGCAACAGCAACAGCAAGAGGAGCAGCAACAGCAACAGTAACATCAACATCAACAGCAAGAGGAGCAGCAACAGCAACAGTAACATCAACATCAACAGCAAGAGGAGCAGCAACAGCAACAGCAACAGCAACAGCAACAGCAACAGCAACAGCAACAGCAACAGCAACAGCAACAGCAACAGCAACAGCAACAGCAACAGCAACAGCAACAGCAACAGCAACAGCAACAGCAACAGCAACAGCAACAGCAACAGCAACAGCAACAGCAACAGCAACAGCAACAGCAAGAGGAGCAGCAACAGCAACAGTAACATCAACATCAACAGCAAGAGGAGCAGCAACAGCAACAGTAACATCAACATCAACAGCAAGAGGAGCAGCAACAGCAACAGCAACAGCAACAGCAACAGCAACAGCAACAGCAACAGCAACAGCAACAGCAACAGCAACAGCAACAGCAACAGCAACAGCAACAGCAACAGCAACAGCAACAGCAACAGCAACAGCAACAGCAACAGCAACATCAACAGCAAGAGGAGCAGCAACAGCAACAGTAACATCAACATCAACAGCAAGAGAGCAGCAACAGCAACAGCAACAGCAACAGCAACAGCAACAGCAACAGCAACAGCAACAGCAACAGCAACAGCAGCAGCAACAGCAAGAACAGCAGAAGCAAAAGCAGCAACAGCTGCTGCTGCTACTGCTGCTGCTACTGCTGCTGTTGCTCTTGCTGTTGCTGTTGCTCTTGCTCTTGCTGTTGCTGCTGCTGTTGCTGTGAATGTTGCTGGTGTTCAGGGTGTTATGGTCATTGTTGCCCTGTTGCTGATACTGTTGCTTTGCTGTTTGCGTAGTGTGGGCTTGGGCATGACCGACGTTAGGGCTTGTACTACACCGAGAAAATCAGGTCCAAGTTTCTTGATTGGCATTCCCATCTCAGATTGCTAAGGCCGGAGGGGGGGGCGAGGCTTATACAGGGGAGGTGCCAAATGCATTGAGGTGGGATGGGGAGACAGAAAGATCGAACCAAACTTGTTGTATACTTCAAAAATGCTGTAATGTGTTTGGTGTGAAAATGTGGATGTGGTTTCAACGCATCGTACGCCTTATTCCAATCAGGGACTGAAGGTAGTTCGCCCGCCCGTTTCATAACAGCAACAACAACAACAACAACGACACCGACACCGACACTCACCATGCCCAACGACAACAACAGCAACAACAACAACAACAACAGCAGCAGCAGCAGCAGCAGCAGCAGCAGCAGCAGAAGCAGCAGCAACAACAACAACAACAACAACAACAACAACAACAACAACAACAACAACAACAACAACAACAACAACAACAACAGTACAGCACAGCAACAGTAACAGAGACAGGAACCGAGTGGCAATGGCAATAGCAGAACATTTTGGACCTGCTGCGAGGCGCACGTTGAAAAATGGTTGGGGTCCCCGCTTGAGTCTTTGTAGGAGCCCTTCGCTGTGTTCAACACAGGTACTGGGCTTCTGGCAAGGCAACGATTGCACTGAGTGCCAGCCCGGCTACTGGGGCGTCAGTTGTATCTCACAGTGCCCTGGGGGCCATACAAACCCTTGCACGGGGCACGGCACTTGCAGCTCTGGGCCCTTGGGTACGGGCACGTGTGCGTGTCAGACGACACCGGGCACGTGGGGCGGTGCGGCTTGCAGCTCTTGTGAAACCGGTGTGTTAATGTGGGTGTGGGTGTGGGTGTGGGTGTGGGTGTAGGTGTGGGTGTGGGTGTGGGTGTTGGTGTGGGTGTGGGTGTGGGTGTTGGTGTGGGTGTGGGTGTGGGTGTGGGTGTGGGTGTGGGTGTGGGCGTGGGTGTGGGTGTGGGCGTGGGTGTGGGTGTGGGTGTGGGTGTGGGTGTGGGTGTGGGTGTGGGTGTGGGTGTGGGTGTTGGTCTTGGTGTGGGTTTGGGTCAAATATGGATTGGAAGTGCGGGTTTGGAGGAATGCCCTTTACGCAGTGCGCACGCACCGCACAGCTTGCTCGTCGACAACTGCTCCAACGCCGCTTGGGCCTTTTCCACAATGCCCAAGAAATAGTGATACCCCGCCAGTGCATGTGTTGTCTGAGGGTCGGAACCTACACTACGAGTAGTGCAAGCACCAGCAGTTTCCGCTGGCCGAACATGACGGAGACACTATCCGAAAATCTGCAAAAAAGGGAAAATGGGGGAAGAACTGCGGGGGGAAGGGACGTTTTTGAAAATTCGGTGGAAACAGGGTGAAAAGCCACCCCGGAAATGTTGGAAAAAGTTGGGTGATGGGGCACATGGGGTTGGTATATTGGGTCGTGACCTCAGGAAAAATGCGCGAAAATGGGGAAATGATTGCTGCCATGCCACACACGTGTGTGTTTCCGCAGTGTCGCCTCTTCTGTTCCTTTTTTTGGTGCAGATAAATTCCAACGAAGGTCATCCGCGACCCTCTCTGGTCCGCTGGTCCGCTGGCTGGATGACCCAAACCACTGCCCACACTGGGCGGACCTGCAACCTGCCCAGGGTGTTCCGTATGGGGATGATGCATATCTCACCGGCCCACCCCTGCCCCTCCACGACCCACCCACACGGGTCAGCTCTTCCCCGGGCAAGGTACACCAAGCCGGTGCACGACCAATGCCCATGGTGAGAAAATGTTTGATCTCTGATTAGGATTCTTCCCAAACCCCAGTTGCGTGCCCTTGGGGGCAAATTTGCCCTGCCCTCACGATGCTATCCAACACCGTTCAGTCCTGCCCCAGCCCCCCCGATTAGACCCCCGCGCAGCCCCTCCCCACCGCCCCCTCTCAAACCCCCTTTCCCACACCCCCTCCCCTTTGTATAATTTTGCCGCGAACCATCAACTCCATAATTCTCATGAATCCTCAATTTCCCACGGGAGCCCTCAAAGAGCCTCTGCAACCTTCGATGGCCCATTCATGACAGCTGTCGCAGCGCGTCGAGGATTGTTGAGACGAGGGAAAGAAGAGAGAGAGAGAGAGAGTTGTCAAGTGACGTTGTTCGGAGATGATTGTGAAGGCTGGGTCTAGAGGGGCTTTTAATCGAATTCTCCGATTTCCGACCCCCCCCCCCTGGTCCCCTGTGTCCCCCCCCCCTGGTCCCCCGTGTCCCACCCCCCCCCCCCTGGTCCCCCGTGTCCCACCCCGCCCCGCCCCAGCACAAGCACGACCACACTAGGTGGTGTATGCCCCGCTCTCAGACCGCGTGGTCCGGGGGTGTGTGAGGTGCGCCTGAGCCTAACTTCCCCAGTGAGAGGCACTCCGTGGGCCCCTAAGGCCCTCTTCGGATCGGGAAGACAAGCCCAAAGCCCAAAGCCCCCCTGGTCCCCCACGCTGATTCGCCTCTGGCATGCGCTGCAGGCTACTTCGGCCTCGACTGCACCGGGGAGTGCCCCGGCGTTGGTACAAATGCTGGCGTTTGCACTGGCCATGGGACGTGCTCCGACGGGACCACCGGCGATGGCAACTGCACGTGCGCCTCCGGATACTGGGACCTGTTCTGTGGCACCCAGTGCCCTATGGGCCTTGTTGGGGAGGTGCGCATCCTTCTGTTGCCTGTGAGCCTGGGACCCTCGAACCCGCATTGCAGCACGGCCAGGCAGGGCTTGATGTGATGAGGGAAGGAGAGGCGGGAGGAGAGGGTTTGGTGGGGAGAGGGTGGAGATGGGCAGGGGGGCCCTTGAGGGGGTCCCCCCCGCTTTTCTTCTGAACGACCCCCCACACCCGCTCGTTCCTTGTGACCCACCAACCGCCGTCGGTTACCCGCCACCCGTCGTCGGTTGGCCGCCAACCGCCGTTGGTTGACTGCCGACCGCCGTCGACAAGCACCAACTGCCGACGGTTAACCGCCAGCCGCCGTCGGTCAATCGACACCTGCCGTTGTTGAACCGCCAACCGACGTCGATCCGTAGCAGACACATAAATACTGGAGGCAGTTTCTTTCTTCCTTTCCCCCCCTTAAGGACCCCCCTGGGGATGGGCAGAGGGGCCCTCCTCTGGTTCCCCAAAGTGGATTCTGTGCATCCGAAGTACACCAGCGCTGCGATGCAGTCCTCCGATGTGCCCGACAGGGATGGGCGGTTCATTTTCACATCATACACCTTTTTGTGCACACCACCCCCCTACGCTGTATGTGCCTTTTTTACAGTGAAGTGGCCGAGGGGCGCTTCCTTTGAATTGAACATGAGCCAAAATGGCGCCCAAACCGGAACCAATTTTGCGCCCAAACCAAAACCCAAGGAGGGACGCACACAGCGCAAAGCGCGGGGAATATGTGCACTTCGGAAGCAATTCGCTATAGAGCGATGGTTGTAAGCACTACAAGGCCAAAGAACTCTTGCAGGAAGTGCTTCCTGGCCCCCTGAAGAATTGTGGAACCATTGATGCTCCATCGTTTGTCTAGATTTTGCCCTTCACTCCTCCAAAACCATAGTGAAAGGGTGAGATTCCCTGCCTGCAGATTCCCTCCCTGCCACACTTTGCACATTGATTGATCATACGGGCCCCACGTGTCCATGAGCAGGAGGCAGGGAGCGGATCTCACATCCCGTTGTTGCTGATTTACTCATACTGTCACAGATTCTGTACCCTCCCCCCCCCTGTCCTGCCCCACCCCTTGTCCTTCCCCGGGGGTGGGGGGGGTGGGGGACCGTCACTTGGTCAACACAAAAATTCTTGTTACGGCTCACTGTGTTGTTGTGTGGGTGACAGCGTTGTGAGGCACTGCCACTTGTATCCCTTGTATTCTTGGCAGGGCATTTTGCTCACTTTCGCTGAAATTGAATTTGACAGCACAACCATGTTTACCCCTGGGATGAATGTAATGTTCATCCGCTCCGCGGGGGAACCTGTTCTGGCGCAGGTTGTTGGATATTGAGGGCACGGTGATGCATATCGCCGCATCCCTTGTACGTGTGAAGGCAAGATGCTGTATTCTGTCGTTGTGCAGTGCAAATTCTGTGCCTGCAAATGTACGCGTACGGTAGTAGTACGGTCCCCCAGGGGCGGGTGGGGGACCGTCACTTGGCAACCGTCCCCCAGGGGGTGGCGGGGGGCCGTCTTCCCTGGGGTGGGGCAGGACAAGGGGGGGGGGGGTTACATAGAAAGAGAAGACTATCACAGTGACCACATCGCACTAACGAGCACACGTTGATTGTGATATTGTCGTAGCACAGTTTTCCAAAAAAAATACACAGTGCTATCGCTCCCAAACACGTTCCATTCAGCGTTGTGAAATCAGAGAGCACACCGGATGGTGTCCGGACAGGGCCGCTGGTGTAGGTCCAGCTGCGCACGATGGTTGTGACTAGCAGAGCGTGGGCCAATGCAGCGTGAGATCGCCTCACGTGCAGAACGTGAGTACTCGGAAAAGGAGGTAGAGGAAAGCGGGAGCAAAAAAGAACAAACAACATGTCCTGTTCTCAGGTACCCTCCCCACACGCCCCCCCCCCCCCTGCCTCCGGTCCCCCGCACGCGCCCGTCAGGTCTGCGACGCTCGGGGCACCTGCGATGACGGCGCCACTGGGACCGGCGTGTGCACGTGTCCCTCCGACGCAGTCAATGGGTATTGGATGGGGTTGGCGTGCACCGCCTGCCAGCCCTACCACTACGGCGCGCAGTGTGTGGAGCGGTGCCCGGGGTACACCAGCGCCCTCGCCACCGACGCCCAGACTGACATCTGCAGCGGCCATGGCACCTGCAGTGAAGGCCGCGGCCAGTCCGGGTCTTGCGCCTGCAACAGTGGCTACGCGGGCGTGGGCTGCGAGCTGACATGCCCAGGGAAAGACACGAACAAGGTCTGCAGCCTGCGCGGCACATGCGACGCCCTCGCAGGGGCTTGCCAGTGCAGCAGCAGCACTACGGAGGGCTTCTTTGCAGGTGTGGGCCCTGCTGCACTATCCCACCCACCCGCCTTGCTGCCCTTCTCGCTCCTCCTCGATCGGGATCGCGTTTGCGATCGCAGGGCCTCTGTCTACGAGGTCTCCGGGGCGCCTGTGTGGATACCGTCCCCAACACCTCCCCATTGTCCAAGCCCGTCCTTGCTGACAATGGACAGTGAATTCTGGTTCTGGGTGACGGCCATCGTCCAATTTACGGCCAAGCCTGCCCCTGTCAAAGCCCTGCGGCCCCTGGCTTCCGTTGTTGACCTGACCATGGTTTTTCCTCAGAATGATAAGCACCACCACCACCACCACCACCACCACCACCACCACCACCACCACCACCACCACCACCACCACCATGTGTGTCTACGCCGTTGTTCCTGTGTGCGTGTCTCCACGCGCGCGCGCCTCTGTGTGTGTGCGCCTGTCTGTCTGTTTCTGTGTTGTGTGTGTGTGTGTGTGTGTGTACATAGACTGAAAGGTGGTTCACGCTGTGTGTGTGCGCGCGCGCGTGCACGTGCGTCCGCTTCTCTTGCCCTCTCGGACCGTTTCTCCTGCTTCTCTGTCCGCAGGCACCAATTGCGAGCTGTGCCAGCCGGAGTACAGCGGCACCTCCTGCCTGATACCGTGCCCGGTGTCCACAGATGGGGTCTGCTCAGGGCACGGGACCTGTTTGGAGGGCCGGTGCTTCTGTATTGACCAGTGGTGTGGCATCACCTGCGAGATTTCCGACCCCATCCTCTGCCGACAGTATTCCTGCCCCGGGTACTATGGCTCGACGTGCGATGTACCGTGCCCCGGCCTGAGCGGTGATGTAGTGTGTTCTGGTTTGTCGTGCCTGCAAGGCTTGGTTTTGGGGGGCATGGCCGCGGCTGGGGCTAGGGCTTTGGCTTTGGCTTTGGCTTTGGCTTTGGCTTTGGCTTTGGCTTTGGCTTTGGCTTTGGCTTTGGCTTGACATCTCCACAGGGTCGGCATGGGTGGCCCTCCCCATCCCCGTTCTTTTAGCCCAGCCACCCCTCGTATGTACTCATACCTGATACACGCATGGACCGCCTTTGGACTGTAGATATGCCGTGTGCATGATTGGGTGCGATGGCCCCCGTGCATCGTGGATGCCGTTCGGAAAGTTCACACAACTCATTGAACTGATGGCGGAAAGTGCCCGTGGCGGGGGGCATTCAGTCGATCAGAACCGACCATTGCCCTCTCTCCCCGCCAGCCCCACGTTGCCACACTGTGTGTGTCACTGGAAAGTTTTTAGATTGAATGTGATTCGAAACATTGTGTGCTCTGCAGCACCGCTCTGCACTTTCCAGCGCCGGCCTTCACGCCAAAGCCACAAACAAAGCAAACCCCGGTTCCAAGGCAGCGCTAGGTCAGGGCGAGGGCCCTCGGTCCAGGGCAGGGGCGGGGGCAGGGGCCGGCGCAGGGGCGGTGCTTCAGGGCGGCGAGGGGTACGACAGTTCTGGGCCTCGGGCTCGGGCTGCGGAAAGGCCTGATGCCTGGGCTTGTGCTGGTGCTGGTGCTAAATCCTGAACAAGCTGCCGGCACCGCAGCATGTGCTTTGGGTCGGTCTCTTTTTGGACTGCCGGCATGGCCCTGGAGACGCAGACCAATCAGCCCTGCATTCAGCGGATGACATGGCACGCTCCTGAGGTCTCTTCCCGGCTACATACACCTTCTGCTCCAATTCGGCAGCGTTCCTCGGACGATCAATGAGGGATGGGGAGGTTTGGAGACGTTGAGGGCTGTAGGGGGGGGGGGGGGGGCTAGCTACCAGAACGGCGGGAACAGAGAACCAGAATGGAGCAAAAGGTGGAGCGTGAGCATGGGAGGCAGCGACAATAAACCGGATGGCTTGGCTAGCCAGCCCCGTCGCTACCGGGTGCCAGGGCAACCCCTGCTCAACTGGCATCAGGTGGGGGGTGTCTCCCGCAGCCCAGATGGGCTGTTTGCGCAACAGGAGCGGTAGCCCATCAGGGGCAGACCAACTGTGAGGGGGAAAAGGACATATGGTGGATGGCCGGGACAGCGTGTGGAGGAACAGGGCACCTGGGCCTCACAGAAACACAGCGAGGCAGGCTATGGACGGCCTGTGGACAGAGGTGTGTGGATAGCAAAAACAGTCAAACGACCCCGGCAACAACCAGCAATACCTCAATACGCCAATTATTGGGCGCCGCTGACACGCAAATGGCACATCCCGCCACATTCAGCACAGCCCCAACACACCAATTACTGGGCTCCGCGAACGCGGAAATGACACCAGCAAGAGCACCGGCCGCAGCGGCCGACAGAAAGCAGCGGCCCGACGCAACATGCGAAGGGAAGAACGGGTGACCGTCCAGGGCCCCGTAAAGGAGCACCAACCAGACGGAATGTCACACAGGGGGGCTCTAGAGCCCTGCAAAACACACTGCGGAGGTCAGACCACTGCCCCATGTTGCAGAGTGCCCTCGGCGATGCACAACAGTAAGACGAGGGGGAAAGTTTCGTGGGGGGTCAACTTCGCGTGGGAAATTTCGTGTTTCAAATTGACCACGAGATTTCCCACGCTCGTTGTGGGTGCCACAAAAGTTTTCATCGGCGCCTTCGGCACCTTTGTGAGTCAAGGCTCTATCATGCCGTGCCCTTTTGCCCATTCCCCCACGCACCCAAAAAAGGCTTAAAAATGCAAACCTTGAAGTACCTCCAAACCATCAAGTTTTGGGCCCACCAAAGCCATGCACAGGATTGCACTGGAGATGGTCCGCAAAATTTCCCACGGCTTTTCTAGCGACCTCCACGAAATTTCCCGCTGCGAAATTGTCCGGACACGACAATTCCCCCTCGTCTGTATGGCTCAGCACGTTTCTTGTGTGGTACGCTGAGTGTGGGATTAGGTCCGGGGCATGTACCAGCGTCACCCCAAGCCGCGCCCTGTACCCGCAGGGCACGGCCAGTGCGACGACGGCCGCCTGGGCACCGGCCTCTGCGCCTGCGACGTCACGTGGGCCCTCTCCGACTGCCGCCAGCAGTGCCCGGGCTTTGTGGCGGTCCCCGGCGGCGACCCCCTGGTCTGCACGGGCCAGGGCACGTGCGACATCAACACCGGGGCCTGCACGTGCTTCGCGGGCATCGCGGGGGCGGACTGCGGCATCGTGTGCCCCGCGGACCCGCTGTGGGGCGTCTGCAGTGCCCACGGGACCTGCAACGAAGGGGCCGCGGGGGACGGCGCGTGCACGTGCTCGACGGGGTACATGGGCCTGTCGTGCGGTCGGGAGTGCCCGGGCGGGAGGGCGCACCCGTGCACCGGGCACGGCGCGTGCGACGCGCCGAACAGCGTGTGCGTGTGCGAGCAAAGCCCCGTGACCGGGTACTGGGGCGGCGTGTCCTGCGGGAATTGCTCGACGGGGCGGTACGGCGACGCGTGCCTGCAGCGGTGCTTCAACGGGGTGTGTCCTTGGGACGTGGTTGAGGGTTGTTGAGGGGTGCGGAGGATGACTGAGAGTCGTCACCGGGGACCAGGGCTCCTGTTAACGACTCGGCACCACTGGGGGAGTTGGGGTGGGGGGGGGGTCCCACACCACCACCCCTCCCCCCTGGAACCCCCCCCCCCCCCTGAACCGGTGGGGCCAAATTTTGTTCCGGGCTTTCGGCCGATTTTCTCTGAGGCTTCGGTGCCAATTATTTGAGACCAAAGGTTTTCTTCGGCGCCGCTAAAACTCAGCACCGCTTGGGGCCCAGGACCCCCCCCCCCCCCGCGCCCTGTAAAGGCACATGGGGGGGGGGGGCAGTGTGCTGTCACTGCCCGAGTAGGGGGGGGGGAGGGGGCAGGGCACTGTAGATGCCCATACCGTGCCTTCTGGCTTGGTCAGGGACGGGAAGCGGTCAGAGCCTTTGAGCCTGTGTCCTCGGGATGTGACCCCCGGAATGCTTCCCTCATCCATCCCCCCCCCCAAAAAAAATGGAGCCCTGCCCGGGACCAGGGGTCTGCGGGTGTGTGTGTGTGTGTGTGTTCTGTGTTCTGCTTTGCCCCCCCCCCCCCCCGCCCTCACCAGTCCAGTGCGCCAGAGCCTGACTGCCTAACCCCCTTTCCCCCGATAGCAGTAGACACACGCACAACACATAAATCGATGTCCCAGACTGTTTTCTGTCTTTCTCGAAAAACCCGCCCTTCTGCCTGTACGGCACCTCACCTGCCGTCAGCAGGTACTTCCCTGCTACGTGACTGCGTGTAGAAGCGGTCGTGCAGGGTCAGTGTGATCAGACTCAAACTTGCCGCCGGAAGTTGTGGTCTCACGTCCAATTCTGCTTGAAAGGCTTTTGCTGCCCACCCCTCCCCTCCCCCTCCCCCGTTTCCTCCTCCGGCTCGGCACAGCCGTGTGACCCGACGTGCCCAGCGGACACCGCCCACCCGCGCGCCATACCCACAGGCACGGCGGTGTGGCCCTCCTGCGAGGGCCACCGAGGGGTTTTGGGGGCTGTCAGCGGCCCGACGCGCCTTGTGGCCGGACCGCCGGTCGAGTCGGACGGGCACGAGAGCGCGGACTGCGGGCCCCAGCGACCGGGGGAGGCCCTGGCTCGACCCAACCCAACCCTCGTCCTACTGATTTCCACACGGTCAGAGACCTCAAACATGGCCTCAGGAGACCACCCCTACTCCACCGCCAGACCGTGTGCCAGAGGTCGGTGTCGGGCTATTGCTTGGGAAGGCGGATGCCCTCCCCCCGGCGGTCCTACCCCCCGGCGGCGGGTGGGTCAGAGGTAAAACAAACTTTGTGCACATAAAATCGGCTTCAAATTTACGGCCTCTTTAATAAATTCCGATTTTCCCCGGAGGAAAAATTGTCTGAGGTGGGGAGGTTTGCGTGGGTCGGCTGGGGCTGGCCAGGGCGCCTAAGCCCCCCCCCCCCCCCCCCGGGTCACTGAGCGGTAGTAGTAACCCAACTCAGTGTTCTCCCACAAAAACCGAGGTTTTCATTTTACTGCCCGCACTTACGTACAGTCAGACCGGTCAGAGTCGTTCATCAGGATCGTCTACTTTCAGGTTGAGGGCTGGGCCGCCGACCTCCCCCCCCCCCCCCCCAAAACTCCTTCGGAACCCTCAAAACGGGGTGGGGGTGTTGTGGTACGGAATACACACTTGAGGGCCTTTCCCTGAGCCCCATCGCGACGGAGGGAATCACCATCATGTGCCGTGTAGCAGTACCAACAAATCCAACGCGGCAGAAATCCGAGTTGTATGTCAGGGCGACCCGAAAATTGCTTTGCCGGCGATGGGGGGTATGGCATGGGCGCCCCGCGAAGGAGGGGGGAGGGGGCGTTCCAGAAATGGGCTTCCGTGCCGGGCCCTTTGTTTTGTGTAAGGACGGATGTTACCGCCAAAGGCGCCGGAACACACAATTTTGGCCCGGAAATGTGTGTAGTCAAAATGATCAGCGCGACGTG
This sequence comes from Eutreptiella sp. 'Long Island Sound 2002', assembly GCA_964036045.1. Classification (NCBI taxonomy): domain Eukaryota; phylum Euglenozoa; class Euglenophyceae; order Eutreptiales; family Eutreptiaceae; genus Eutreptiella; species Eutreptiella sp. 'Long Island Sound 2002'. The sequence continues at coordinate 34,195,399 of OZ038397.1, forward strand.
GGGATTATTTTGAGCCATGTATGTTGGGGTCGACCCCCCCCCCCCCCCCCCGGGCACGGCAGGTAGGGCAGCCCCAGTCCAAACCCCCCTCCCAGCACGGCGACCAAGGAGGGGGGGGGGGGTTGGCAAATGGACTTCCGTGCCATCCCCCACCCGCGAAGCAATTTTCTTCCCGCCCAGAAAAGCCACCCGCAAAAGGCAATGCGCCCATCTGATAATCCACTAAAATATCCCAAACTCAGACGTCAGTCAGCCCGGGAGAGGCGGGGGGCTGAGTCCGGGGAGTGCTGCAGGCCAAGAACCTAAAGCAAGGACTGACCTGTAACACGGGGTCATGAGCAAACAATGGCTTTTTTTTGGGGGGGGCAAAGCGACAAAATTCTGCCCTGCACCCGCTGCCATGCCGCCCTTTGCAGCAATCCATCAATCGCGGCTGCATCTGCGACCCTGGCTATGCGGGGCCCAGCTGTGAACTCGAGTGCCCGGGCGGGGCCTCCGCCCCGTGCTACGGGCACGGGACCTGCGACGAGGGGAACCAAGGCGCCGGGACCTGCACGTGCGACACGGGCTACCTGGTCGCGTTCCAGTGCGCCAGGGCCTGCAACGGTGGTCCCCTGACGCCGTGCAATTTGCATGGCACTTGTGACCTCAGCACGGGCTCTTGTACATGCAACGACGACGACGTCAAGGTGCTGGCCATGTTCAGGGCAGAGGACAGGGGGGCAGCTCATGTTCCTGAGAGCACTCACTGCCCGTGGGGTGTAAATGGTGTGGGTTTATTCGTGTATGAATGTGTGGGTACCCTTCAACCACCGTCATCCTCCACTTGTCGTCGGTTACCCTCCACTTGTCGTCGGTTACCCTCCACTTGTCGTCGGTTACCCTCCACTTGTCGTCGGTTACCCTCCACTTGTCGTCGGTTACCCTCCACTTGTCGTCGGTTACCCTCCACTTGTCGTCGGTTACCCTCCACTTGTCGTCGGTTACCCTCCACTTGTCGTCGGTTACCCTCCACTTGTCGTCGGTTACCCTCCACTTGTCGTCGGTTACCCTCCACTTGTCGTCGGTTACCCTCCACTTGTCGTTGGTGACCCTGCAATCGCCGAGGGATGTGGGTCGGTCGAGAGGTTACAGCACATGCATCCTGCACCCATCCTCAGGTGTGATGTTGTTGCTGCCCCTCGTCACATTGGACACCTCTGTCTGCAGCCAGGCCACGGGTCAGTGGCGACTGCAACCTGCACCGGGGCGGGGGTGGGTCAGACGCCAAAAAAAAAAAATTGTGTACCCAAAATTGACCTCCAATTTCGGGCCCCCTTGACAAATTTCATTTTCCCGGAGGAAAAATTTTCTGATGTGCGTGGGTGGGTGGGTGGGTGGGTGGGTCAGGCGGAGGAGCCCAGGCTGCCATTCCGCCCCTCCCTCCCCCGGTAACGGGCCTGTCCGCAGCAGTAATATGTTTTACGCCACATATACGCCGCAGGATACGCCTTTTCCCCCTGTTTGCCATCGAGGGCTCCGATGCCCGAAACGCATCGTGGGTGGCCTTGCACAATGCTCACCACGATTTTGAAGGCCCCCGTGATGGAGTTCTCTGTTGGCCACGCTGTTGTGCAGGCGATGCCTGCAGAGACTGACCCAGCAGGGCTCGCTGGCTGCCACATCCATCGGGCACCTCAACTGTACTGACATGGAATGCGGTGTCTGTGTTGCTGCGTGTCTTCCCCTCAGACTGCCTTTCCTGTGGCGTCTGCGGCGCGCAGTTTGGGACGCCTGCCTGACTGTGAAATTGCAGTTTGTGCATTGTTGACCGAAAAACTGAAGCCCATGTGACTTGTGTTGAGGTTGTTGTTGCTTGTTTTTGTTGACAAGTGGTGCAAGGGGTGGCTCCTGGTGGTGACACACTATTCCATTGCCAACACAGTGCCCACACCCAAACCTCACCAAACGCAGTCGCTGAATTGATCGAGGGAGTAACACCCCTCCTCCTTAACCACAGTAGAAGGGGGACACTCCCATCCACGCTTTTGCATGGTGAGCCGGGGCCCTAGTCTTCACATTGATGGGGCGATGCTTTCAAAAGATCAACGTGCATTGTTTGTTGGTCATCAGGTCGTCTCTTCAATAATGTGCAATAAATCAAGTTTCTGTACCCCTGCGGCGCACCTGCGGTGCGCAAAAGGCGTTCTCCATGCCCCCCTTCGCTGGCGTGGCTGACTCTGAGGAACCAGATGTTCGGATATAAAGTAGAAACAGCCCTGTGGGCCCAGTAGGACCCCCCCCCCCCCATCGCCCACACTCAGTCAGGGCCCGTGGTGGCGACCGGGGCCTGTTTCTGATTTCCCGCCCGCGTGCGATGCGGAGCGGCCCCGACCGGTGGGCCACCATCTCTTTTGTGTGCTGCGACGCGGACGCATGCGGCGCGACCGGTGCCGGGGCTGCGCACCGGTCACCCCACGACGCGTGCGCACGCGGTCACACATCAACACCGAACCCCGACCACGGGCCGCACGTTCCTCCCAATGTTGGCGATTGTTGTCCTTGAGTGAGGGGCCCTGCATCAGTCAGTTGGGGTATGGTGTGCAGGGACCTGCAGAGACCTCTACTCCTCGGTTTGGAAACGTCTCGGAACATTTTGGAAACGTTTGGAAACTTCTTTGAACCTTCTAGAAACCTTTGGGGACGTCTGGGAAACTTCCTGGAAACGTTTGGTACCGTCTTGGGAACCTTTCGAAACATTTGAAAACTTCTGGAAACCTTCTAGAAACGTTGGGAAATTTCTTGGAAACCTCTTGAACCGTTTGGAAACATCTTGGAACCTTCCAGAAACGTTAGGAACCTTCTTGGAAACGTCTGGAAACGTTTGAACGCCGCTGATCCCAACGCTTCTCACCGCGTCCCCTGCCGCATCTCCAGGGGCACTTTACCGGCGACGCGTGCGAAGCCTGTGGCCCCGAGTTCTTCCCGCAGGGGCTGTGCATCCTCCAGTGCCCCAAGGACCCCCTGGGGCAGAACTGCAGCAGCCACGGGTCCTGCCTCCCTGAATCAACCGTCTGCCGCTGCAACACGGACCTCGCAGGTCTCGTGCGCGCCCGTCGTGCCCCACCCGCCGGCCTCGGCTTCTGCAGGCCCTACCACGACCCTTACCCCATTGAGCCTAAAGCAGGGCTTCTTTAGAATAATGAAAAACCAAGGGGGGGGGGGGGGCTCCCCCAAAACCCCCTCCCCCCCTCCCCAGACCAAAGTGACCATCGTGGGAAAAAACGAAATTTACAATAGGGAAAATCTGGTCAGGCCATTTTTGGTACACCAAGTTTTGGGTCCAAAACCCCCTCCCCCCCCCCCCCCCCTGCTCAAAAGAAGCCCTGGCCTGAAGCCCCGGGAATCGGCCTCTGCCAACCCACTTTCAGCCCCCGTCTCCGGCCAAATCTGGCCGATGACACAGAGATGTTACGTAGCTCAGCGGTCATGCACCTGACGCCTGAACTGGAGGTACCCTGTTTCGAGTCCCGTAAGCAGGAACGCTCGGCGGTCCTGGGCGCTGGGGTGTTGGTGACCCCGCGCGCTGGAAGGGACGCTGCGAGCGTAACTTTTTGCTGGCGTCCGGAGATCACCCGAGCAACCTCCCCTCCCCTCCCCTCCGGCCAGTGACACAGGGTGCACACCACCACGGGCAAAATGCCTGGAAATGCAGCGCATCGCTGATGCGTCACACGTCTGGTGCCGTGTTCCCACTCCTCGTGGCGGAGACTGCCCTCCAGACTTCGCGGTCTGGGCAGTGACTGAGCACTGGGCAGTGACGCCTGGGATGGGCCGAGGGGGTGTGGTGGATGACCCGGACGTGGGGAGTGGGCAGCAAAAACCGTAGAACGACCCCCGCAACAGCCAGCACAACCCCCAGTGCGCCAACTACTGGGCCCCGCTCATGCGGAAACGCCACCACACGGAACACAGGCCGCCGCAGCCGTCAGAAAGCCTTGACCCGGCGTAGCACGCGAAGCGACGAATGGGTGACTGTCCAGGGCCCCGTATGGAAACCGCAACCCGACGAAATGTCACACGGGGGGTGGGGGGTCGGGCTTGTGGGGGGTTCTGGAGGGCCCTGAGGGGGGCGCAGGGCAGTGCAGACCGGTCTCCACCCCAACTCGGTCTCGGGGGTCTGATGCCGCTGGCCGCAGGCATTTCGGCGTATTTGCCCCCCGTCCCCCCCCCCCCCTCCCCCTCACTCCGCCCCCTACGGACGCCCCCGAGCGGTTGTTGGGTCCTCCCCGTCTTCGGGGGGCGTTCCAGAAAGGCTCAGTGCCATGGCTTTCGTATGACCTGCCGTTCTTGATCGAGGTCGATTGTGGGGGCGTGTGTGCGTGTGTGCGTGTGTTGAGGGGGATGGGGGGGGAGGGGGCGGCACAGAAGCTGTGACACTCCGGGAGCCACGTGGGGTGGCGGCGTGCAGTGAAGTGAACCAGACGCTTGTGTGTCGTGTCCGACGTTCTGCACGTTAGGAATGTGATCCATGAACAAGTCCTCCTGCCCTCCAGGGCACCATCTCAGGGTATTTCATGGGTCACGGCCAAAGGCCCCTATGGCAACGTCACTGAAGAGCTTTTTGTTCAGACCCGTGTTGCTTTGCAGGAGAAATGCCGGCATCCCGCATCTGCGTGCCTGAGCCCCGGGGGGGGGCGGTCAAACAGTCCAACGACCCCGGCAACAACCAGCACAGCCCCCAATACACCAACTACTGGGCGCCGCTGACGCGCAAACGGCACATCCCGCCACATTCAGCACAGCCCCAACACACCAACTACTGGGCTCCGCAAACGCGGAAACGACACCAGCAGGAGCACCGGCCGCAGCGGCCGACAGAACGCAGCGACCCGACGCAACATGCGAAGGGAAGAACGGGTGACCGTCCAGGGCCCCGTAAAGGAGCAACAACCCGAAGGAATGTCACACGGGGGGGCTGGGCGGGGGTAGTGTTGTGGGTGCGAATGGAGTCTGTGTCCCGCTGCTCACAATCGCCACATACCCCCCGGTCTCGCGTGGCGTCCATCCCCCTCCCGCCCCCTTTCGTGCCCAAACTCCAGACCTCCGCCCCCCCCCCCCCCCCCCACCGCACGGGCTCTGCAGGCGGGTACTGGGACGGCGACATCTGCGAGCAATGCCAAGACTACTACTGGGGCTCGGAGTGCCTGAACGAGTGCCCCGGCGGCGTCTGCCGCCCCTGCAGCGGCCATGGCACCTGCGACTGGGGCGTGGCCGCCACCGGCGTCTGCACGTGCGCCGCCTCGGACATCTCCGGGTACTGGAGCGGGGCCGACTGCGCGGCCTGCGCCGAGGGCTACTGGGGCAGCCTCTGCGCCCAGCAATGCCCCGGGGGCCCGGCGCTGGCGGACCAGTGCTACGGCCACGGGGTCTGCGCGGACGGGACGACGGGGAACGGGGAGTGCACGTGCTACAGCAGCGCACAGCTCGGGTACTGGGACGCGGCGACTGGCTGTCTGGAGTGTCTGCAGGGGTACTGGGGGCCGGAGTGCCGGCAGCCGTGCCCCGGGGCCTCGGGGGTGGTGGGGCAGGCGTTGCAGGCGTGCTCGGCGCACGGGACGTGTAGCGACGGCCGTGCAGGCACGGGCGACTGCAACTGCACGGTCCCGTACATCAACGGGGACTGTTCGCAGGTGTGCGTGCGGGACGTGGAACCCGTGTTTTGGCCTGTGCCCTGCATACCTTGCCTGTGCCTGTGCCCTGCATACCTTGCCTGTGCCTGTGCCTGTGCCTGTGCCTGTGCCTGTGCCTGTGCCTGTGCCTGTGCCTGTGCCTGTGCCTGTGCCTGTGCCTGTGCCTGTGCCCGTGCTTGTGCCTGTGCCTGTGCCTGTGCCTGTGCCTGTGCCTGTGCCTGTGCCTGTGCCTGTGCCTGTGCCTGTGCCTGTGCCCGTGCCCGTGCCCGTGCCTGTGCCTGTGCCTGTGCCCGTGCCTGTGCCTGTGCCTGTGCCTGTGCCCGTGCCCGTGCCTGTGCCTGTGCCCGTGCCTGTGCCTGTGCCCGTGCCCGTGCCCGTGCCTGTGCCTGTGCCCGTGCCCGTGCCTGTGCCTGTGCCTGTGCCTGTGCCTGTGCCTGTGCCCGTGCCTGTGCCTGTGCCCGTGCCCGTGCCCGTGCCCGTGCCCGTGCCCGTGCCTATGGCTGTGCCTGTGCCCGTGCCCGTGCCTGTGCCTGTGCCCGTGCCCGTGCCCGTGCCCGTGCCTGTGCCTATGGCTGTGCCTGTGCCTGTGCCTGTGCCTGTGCCCGTGCCCGTGCCTGTGCCCGTGCCCATGCCTGTGCCTGTGCCCGTGCCCGTGCCCGTGCCTGTGCCTGTGCCTGTGCCTGTGCCTGTGCCTGTGCCCGTGCCCTGCCCGTGCCCGTGCCCGTGCCCGTGCCTATGGCTGTGCCTGTGCCTGTGCCCGTGCCTGTGCCTGTGCCCGTGCCCGTGCCCGTGCCTCTGCCTGTGCTTGTGCCCGTGCCCGTGCCCGTGCCTGTGCCTGTGCCTGTGCCCGTGCCCGTGCCCGTGCCTGTGCCAGTCTGGTGTCTGGTGTCTGAGTGCTTGGAGCCGATTCCACCGGACGCACCGGATACGGCCGCCCCGGCCAGGCTGGGCTGGACGTCGCCACACCGCGGTGGGTGCAGCGTCCATCGCGTCGCTCTCGTCCCCCCCACGTCCCCCCCCCCCCCTTGCCCTGGGTCCCCGCTGATACAATCCGCATGGGCACACGCCCTATGCCTTCAGCTCTGCCAAAAGTAATATATTCTGCATGGACACACGCCCAATGCCCCCAGTTGTGCCAAAAGTAATAAATTCTGCATGGACACACGCCCTATGCCTTCAGTTTTGCCAAAAGTAATATATTCTGCATGGGCACGCGCCCAATGTTCCCAGTTCTGCCAAAAGTAATCAATTCTGCATGGGCACACGCCCTATGCCTTCAGTTCTGCCAATAGTAATAAATTCTGCATGGTCACACGACCAATGCCCCCAGTTCTGTCAATAGTAATAAATTCTGCATGGACACACGCCCAATGCCCCCAGTTCTGCCAAAAGCAATAAATTCTGCATGGACACACACCCAATGCCTCCAGTTTTGCCAAAAGTAATAAATCCTGCATGGGCACACGCCCAATGCTCCCAGTGCTGCCAAAAGTAATAAATTCTCCATGGGCATACACCCAATACCTTCAGTTCTGCCAAAAGTAATAAATTCTGCATGGGCACATGCCCAATACCTTCAGTTCTGCCAAAAGTAATAAATTCTGCATGGGCACACACTCAATACCTTCAGTTCCGCCAAAGTAATAAATTCCGCATGGACACATGCCCAATACCTTCAGTTCTGCCAAAAGTAATATATTCTCCATGGGCACACACCCAATACCTTCAGTTCTGCCAAAAGTAATAAATTCTGCATGGACACATGCCCAATACCTTCAGTTCTGCCAAAAGTAATAAATTCTGCATGGGCACACACCCAATACCTTCAGTTCTGCCAAAAGTAATGAATTCTGCATGGACACACGCCCAATACCTTCAGTTCTGCCAAAAGTAATAAATTCTGCATGGGCACATGCCCAATATCTTCAGTTCTGCCAAAAGTAATAAATTCTGCATGGGCACACACCCAATACCTTCAGTTGTGCCAAAAGTAATAAATTTTGCATGGACACATGCCCAATACCTTCAGTTCTGCCAAAAGTAATATATTCTGCATGGGCACACACCCAATACCTTCATTTCTGCCAAAAGTAATAAATTTTGCATGGGCACATGCCCAATACCTTCAGTTCTGCCAAAAGCAATAAATTCTGCATGGACACACGACCAATACCTTCAGTTTTGCCAAACGTAATAAATCCTGCATGGGCACACGCCGAAACCCTCCCAGTGCTGCCAAAAGGAATAAATTCTGCATGGGCACACGCCCCATGCCTTCAGTTCTGCCAATGGTAATAAATTCTGCATGGACACACGCCCAATGCCCCCAGTTCTGCCAAAAGTAATAAATTCTGCATGGGCACACACCCAATACCTTCAGTTTTGCCAAAGTAATAAATTCCGCATGGACACATGCCCAATACCTTCAGTTCTGCCAAAAGTAATAAATTCTGCATGGGCACACAACCAACACCTTCAGTTCTGCCAAAAGTAATAAATTCTGCATGGACACATGCCCAATACCTTCAGTTCTGCCAAAAGTAATAAATTCTGCATGGGCACACACCCAATACCTTCAGTTCTGCCAAAAGTAATAAATTCTGCATGGACACATGCCCAATACCTTCAGTTCTGCCAAAAGTAATAAATTCTGCATGGACACATGCCCAATACCTTCAGTTCTGCCAAAAGTAATAAATTCTGCATGGGCACACACCCAATACCTTCAGTTCTGCCAAAAGTAATAAATTCTGCATGGACACATGCCCAATACCTTCAGTTCTGCCAAAAGTAATAACTTCTACATGGGCACACACCCAATACCTTCAGTTCTGCCAAAAGTAATAAATTCTGCATGGGCACGCACCCAATACCTTCAGTTTTGCCAAAAGTAATGAATTCTGCATGGACACATGCCCAATACCTTCAGTTCTGCCAATAGTAATAAATTCTGCATGGGCACATGCCCAATACCTTCAGTTCTGCCAAAAGTAATAAATTCTGCATGGGCACACACCCAATACCTTCAGTTGTGCCAAAAGTAATAAATTTTGCATGGACACATGCCCAATACCTTCAGTTCTGCCAAAAGTAATATATTCTGCATGGGCACACACCCAATACCTTCATTTCTGCCAAAAGTAATAAATTTTGCATGGGCACATGCCCAATACCTTCAGTTCTGCCAAAAGTAATAAATTCTGCATGGACACACGCCCAATGCCCCCAGTTCTGCCAAAAGCAATAAATTCTGCATGGACACACGACCAATACCTTCAGTTTTGCCAATAGTAATAAATCCTGCATGGGCACACGCCGAAACCCTCCCAGTGCTGCCAAAAGGAATAAATTCTGCATGGGCACACGCCCCATGCCCTCAGTTTCGCCAATGGTAATAAATTCTGCATGGACACACGCCCAATGCCCCCAGTTCTGCCAAAAGTAATGAATTCTGCATGGGCACACACCCAATACCTTCAGTTTTGCCAAAGTAATAAATTCCGCATGGACACATGCCCAATACCTTCAGTTCTGCCAAAAGTAATAAATTCTGCATGGGCACACAACCAACACCTTCAGCTCCGCCAAAGTAATAAATTCCGCATGGGCACACACCCAATACCTTCAGTTCTGCCAAAAGTAATAAATTCTGCATGGACACATGCCCAATACCTTCAGTTCTGCCAAAAGTAATAAATTCTGCATGGACACATGCCCAATACCTTCAGTTCTGCCAAAAGTAATAAATTCTGCATGGGCACACACCCAATACCTTCAGTTCTGCCAAAAGTAATAAATTCTGCATGGACACATGCCCAATACCTTCAGTTCTGCCAATAGTAATAAATTCTGCATGGACACATGCCCAATACTTTCAGTTCTGCCAAAAGTAATAACTTCTACATGGGCACACACCCAATACCTTCAGTTCTGCCAAAAGTACTAAATTCTGCATGGACACATGCCCAATATCTTCAGTTCTGCCAATAGTAATAAATTCTGCATGGGCACACACCCTATGCCTTCATTTCTGCCAAAAGTAATAACTTCCGCATGGACACACGCCCAATACCTTCAGTTCTGCCAAAAGTAATATATTCTCCATGGGCACAACACACCCATTGCCCCGAGTTCTGCCAAAAATAAAAATTCTGCATGGGCACACACCCAATACCTTCAGTTCTGCCAAAAGGAATAAACTCTGCATGGGTACATGCCCCATACCCCAGTTCTGCCAAAAGTAATAAATTCTGCATGGGCACACACCCAATACCTTCAGTTCTGCCAATAGTAATAAATTCTGCATGGGCACATGCCCAATACCTTCAGTTCTGCCAAAAGTAATAAATTCCGCATGGACACATGCCCAATACCTTCAGTTCTGCCAAAAGTAATAAATTTTGCATGGACACATGCCCAATACCTTCAGTTCTGCCAAAAGTAATATATTCTGCATGGACACATGCCCAATACCTTCAGTTCTGCCAATAGTAATAAATTCTGCATGGACACACGCCCAATGCCCCCAGTTCTGCCAAAAGTAATAAATTCTGCATGGGCACACACCCAATGTTCACAGTTCTGCCAAAAATAAAACATTCCGCCTAGGCACACACCCAATACCTTCAGTTCCGCCAAGAGTAATAAATTCCGCATGGGTACATGCCCAATACCTTCAGTTCTGCCAAAAGTGATACATTCTGCCTGGGCGCACACCCAATACCTTGAGTTCTGCCAATAGTCATAAATTCTGCATGGACACATGCCCAATACCTTCAGCCCTGCCAAAAGTAAATAAATTCTGCATGGACACACGCCCTATGCCTTCAGTTCTGCCAAAAGTAATAACTTCTGCACGGGCACACGCCCAATGCCCCCAGTGCTGCCAAAAGTAATATATTCTGCATGGACACATGCCCAATACCTTCAGTTCTGCCAATAGTAATAAATTCTGCATGGACACACACCCAATACCCCCAGTTCTGCCAAAAGTAATATATTCTGCATGGGCACACACCCAATGCTCCCAGTTCTGCCAAACATAAAACATTGTCCATACGCACACACCCAATACCTTCAGTTCCGCCAAAAGTAATAAATTCCGCATGGGTACATGCCCAATACCTTCAGTTCTGCCAAAAGTAATATATTCTGCCTGTGCCTGTGCCCGTGCTTCTGCCTGTGCCTGTGCCTGTGCCTGTGCCCGTGCTTGTGCCTGTGCCTGTGCCGGTGCCCGTGCCTGTGCCTGTGCCCGTGCCTGTGCCCGTGCCCGTGCCCATGCCCGTCCCTATGCCTGTGCCCATGCCCATGCCCGTGCCCGTGCCTGTGCCTGTGGGCGCTTTTCGTGCGGCGCATCCTGCGGTGTGGTGTTGGCAGATGTTGCGGAACACGGTGCATTGTAATCGTGCACCATTGAAGGGGAACCCAGCACCCCTTGTGGTGCAGCCCTTGCTGTGCCTTGTGCCTTGTGCCCTGTGCCTTGTGCCCTGTGCCCTGTGCCCTGTGCCCTGTGCCTGTGCCTGTGCCTGTGCCTGTGTCTGGGTCTGTTCCTCTATGCCTGTGTGCAAGGGGTGCTCTCTTGTGACACACATGGAGATACAAACACACACACACACACACACGCACACACACACACACGCACGCACACGCAGGCACACACACGCACGCACGCACGCACGCAAGGTCGCAGTGAGGGGAGCAAGGCCGGCGGAACAATGTGGGCAAAGCAAAAACCAAAACTTCTCAACAGCTGTAGGTCCGTAGGACACGACAGCAAGCACAACTCAAGTAGCCTAGCGGAAAGTATACGGGCGAACCCCACGAACCACAGGTTTCTAGAACGTCCGCGCCATACGCGCAAGTCGCTGTCGTTAACCCACAGCCCCATGTTTCGTTTTGTTTACCTCCAGCACTCATGTAGCAAGTGCCTTTAATCAGGATTAGGAATTAGTGCAAATTCAAGGTCACAGCGCCGAACTCGCGCATGCCAAACTGAAACCAAACATGAACAAACAACATGTAGTACTGCCATCTGTAGGGGTAGACCACGCCGTAGGAGGCACCTCCCACCATGTACCGCCACCGACCCATGATTGTAGGCATAAGGTACCACCCACAAGCAAACATTGCCCGACCCGCTCGCCCCTGGAGGTGGGGAAGTTATGCTAGGCAGCTCGAGGTAGGCGCCATCGCCTCGGCGCAGTGGCGTCGTAGCGTTGGGCTCTGGCTCCATCCCCGGCCGCGGTGTCTGGGGCATTCGGGGGGAGGGGGGAGGGGGCGAGAGAGTCGGGCTGCCGTACCCCCGCCTACCCAAGTCCCTTCTGCCTGGCAAACCAGCAACACCAGACCTGGCAAACCATCAATGGTGGAACTGTGTCCATAGCCCTTGACCAGGACCCTCAGGCGTTTTTTGTACAGACATTGTGTGGGCAGACATGCCATGACCATGAACACGGTGGGCGCCGGAGCAACTCCACGGCGCCAGGATGTAGCCCAGTCGCGCGCCTCAGGGGCACACTGCACGGTGGCTGGACTCGGTGTTCTGTGTATACCCTGTATTGTGGCGTAGGGCACGACGGCGGCGCTCCCAGGGCCCCGTGGTAGCCTGTAATAGAGTATGTGTATATATACACACATTCACACACGCACGCACGCACGGCACGCACGGCACGCACGCACGCACGCACGCACGCACGCACGCACCCACCCACGCACGGCACACACAGCACGCACGGACGCCTGCACGCACGCCCGCGCACGCCCGCGCACGCCCGCACCGCACACGCCCGCACACGCCCACACGCGCCCACACGCTCCCACACGCGCCCGCACGCGCGCACACGCGCACACACGCACACACGCACTACCCCATCATCCAAAGCAGGTGCCCATACCTGTGCCCGTGTTGTGCCAAGCACGTGACGCCGTGGCGTGTCCACAACGCACGTTGTTTCGTAGTGTCTGCCTGCCGACGCGCTTCCCCTTGTCTTTTGTGCAGTTCTGTTATAGCTACGACTATGCGACTGGGACCTGTGATCTGGCAGACCAATGCAAAAACGGCGATGTGATCGGTATGCGTACTGCATGCGAGGCAGTGGGTGTGTGACACGGACCACGGATTGCAGGGCACGGGGAGGAGAGGCCATGGGGCACAGAGTAAACAGTCGTGGGACAGGGGAGAAGGGGTTGTGGGGCTCAGAGAAGGGCAGTGCCCAATTTTTCTTTCCAGACTTCATTCAATGAGCCCGAGTCCACGGTAACAACACGGTGCCACCCCAATCAGGAGTCATGTAGACACTCTGTTGTCACTCAGACGCCGCAAAGGAGGGTACTGAGTGCGGCACTGAGCAAAATGGAATACCCAATAAAGTAACCCAACAAGAGTCCTCCACCAGCACTCAAATAGGGCCATTGCATACGGTATCCACAGGGCCAAGACTAATTGCGGGTTGTACATATTGAAGGAACTTCTGGACTGGCAGTGCCAATTTTAAAAAACGGACGGGGGTTTGTGGGACTCAGAGAAGGGGTTGTGGGGCTCGGAGAAGGGGTTGTGGGGCTCGGAGAACGGGTCGTGGGGCGAAGGGAGCAGGGGTCGAGGGGCCGGGCGCGAGGAGGGTGTGGGGCACAGGGCAATCTACCACCTTTCACCTTCAGCAGATCTGAGGGGAAAGCGGTGCGCCGCTTGTGGTACCAGCAGTCCGCAGCGGTCAGACAATGACTCCCGGTGGTGTGCGCAGCATTTTGCCTGAAACCGTCCACGGCCCTCCAAATGGTACAGAGTGCCTAAACAGGCCTCATCAACCAGTGGACTCCGAGCAGACTCAGGGCGAGCGCTTGTCCCGGAAACAGGGACGCTTGTCACCGCTTGTCCCACCCAATAATGAAGTGTATGTCGGTGTGGCTGCCCAAGCGCGCGCGTGTGTGTGCATTTTCTTGGGTGCCGTTGTGGCCGTGTATGCGTGTGTGCTGCATTGCGACCGAATGCAGTGCCGTCTGTCCCCCGCTGCTCCCGAAAACGGGGGACGCTTGTCCCCGCTTGTCCAGCCCAGCGCTAGCTCCAAAGGCTATGTACGAGGCTCTCCAATGGTAGGCAGCAGTACGCAGTCGCGCAGCCTCACAGTGCCGTGCAGTACGCAGTGGTACGCAGAGGTACATGTTCCGGTGTACCCCCGGGCCATGCCCTTCAGCCACAAGTGGCCACTGCCCTCGGCCATACTGTCGGCCCGTCCTAAGCAGTACCCCCTTTCTATCCGCATGGCCCGTGCCCTGGGGCGCCGGGGCGGGTCCAGGGGTGGTGCTGAGAGCGCTCTGCATGCCGAGCGGGGCGTGGCCTCCCGGCCACCACTGGGCCTGGCGGAGATGGGTCTGTCGGGAGCCTGGGGTGTGCATCTCATAAGGCATGGCCGGCCGATATGCAGCGTTGTCGGGGACTCCATTGTGCTCCACCCTCAGACGTCCTGTGAGCCTGAAGATCGGCCACCAAATCCAAGCCCCATACCCTGTCACTGGCTCTGCCCCTGCCCCCGCCTGTGCCCCATGTGCCTGCCCTTCCCTGCCCCTGCCCCGGTCCCTGACCATTCCTCCGCCTCTTGCCCCGCGCTGTCACCCTTGGACTAGCCCCTCCCCTTCGTTGCTCGGCCCTCCCCAGCCACTGCGCTCGCCCCCCGCCCCCGGGCTGGTGTGGTCCGCTTCCCGCCCCCGCTTATGCCACAGGCACCACCTGCACATGCCACGTGAGCTGGCGCGGCGGAGCGTGCGACGCGCTGTGCCCCGGGTTCCTCGCCTCCGGGCAGGAGTGCGCCGGCCATGGGACGTGCACCGCCGCCGCGTCCTGCGTGTGCGACCCCGGCTGGGCCGGGTACGACCCCGGCACAACGACCGAGGCGTGCAACACCCAGTGCCCCGGCATCGTCTCCGGCGTCGTGGGGCTGCAGGAGTGCTCGGGGCACGGGGCCTGCCTTCCGTCGGCCACGTGCGACTGCCACCAGGACGCGGTCCTGGGGTACTGGGGCGGCGCGGCCTGCGAGGCGTGTCTGCCGGAGTGGCTCGGGCCGTTCTGCACGCTCAAGTGCCCGAAAGACGCGTTGGGGCAGAACTGCTCTGCACATGGCCTCTGCCTGGGGAAGGTGTGGCCCCCCGCTGCCAACCGTTGGGGAGCTTGGGAGGACAGGGGCGTTGGCTAGTGAATGGCAAAGGGAGATGGTACCCCCCCTGACTGGGGTGCATTTGGAATGCTCAGAAGGAGACAGGACACGCAAAAATGCCCCAAAACCCGACAAAATCTGACCCTACCCCCCCCTAACGCCCTCTGGACTCCCCTGCCTATGCCGTGGGGTTGGGGTCGGGAACTCAATTTAACACCCCTTCGTTCTTTGTTGGAGTTTTTTTTAAATGATTTTGTTTTTGATTTTATTTGTTTTATGTTATATTTATTTATTTTGTAGTTTTTCAAATAGCTTTTTCTCTCAAAGATGTTCCAGGTTTTAGGGATGAGATTTTTTCATCTGAAGGACATTCTTTGGATACTTTTTTTAATTTGAATACATTTAATGTTAGAATGGCTGCTTTTGATGGTTTCATTGGCTTCATTACCCCATTTACCCCGATTCCCACACCCCTTTTCATCTTTTGCCGATTTATGGGTCTGGGTCACCTCCGAGGCCCGGGGGTCAGTCTCGGTGGGATTTTGGGGGTCCCGTCAATAGAGCCCCATTTGGGGTGGGAGGGGTCTAGCCAGGGGGCTCTATCGACCCCCCCCCCCCCTTTCCAATTGAAAGCCCGCCTGCCCCTGTGAGGAAGGAACCATACGTCCCCTGTTGGTACTTTTCGCCATTGCTGACCATTGCACTACCGCTGGCTCCTTTCCTCACCCTGCCCCTGATTCTCCGCTGATGGCGTGGCGTAGGGCCCCCCACTGCCCCCCGAATCAGGGCCATGGAGTGACAGGGGCTGTGTACCCGGCTTCCCTGCGTCTGTCTCGGACCGAGTCAGCGGTGGTCTGAAGCCCCCGAGTCCCGTGCCGAGGGAGGGGGGGGGGGCGCTGAGGTGCGCTGGATGGTCAGCACCCTGCGGCAGTGGCCAGGAGCGCTTCGGGTAACCGCCAAGACCGATTGGTTTTGGTCCTGCTCTGACCCCTACCCCTGTGTAGAGTTGCCGGCCAATATTACATTTTTTTTTGCATAAAACATTCGGTTCGAAGAAAGTGTGAAAAAACGCAAAAAAACGCTGTTTTTTTTCAGGTGCATGCCCTTCGCAAGAATGAGATTGGCAAAAAGACAATTGCCAAAAAAACAACAGTTTCCCACCCCCTGACCCCCTTCACAGTTGAACAAAGTCCCGGGCGCTCCCCTGCGCACTCCCTCGATCTGCCGGCCCGCATGAACGGGTGCGCGGGCGGCCGCCCCAGCCACACGGGGCGTACCCCGGGTGTTGGATGAGGCTCGTCTGCATAGACCATGACCCAGTGCATACAATGAGCACTCTTTGGCTGGCTTGGGCTTACCAATGCAACGATTTCCATTGGGGCACAACCCACTGCTGCTGCGCGGTGCATCCCTTTCCTTGGTTGCCCCCCCCGAATTTACACACTGCGCCCCAGTGTGCCCCTTGTCAGAGAATGTGCAGTGGGCGGCACCGGTGGTACGTTGGAACGGTGATATGGTGGTGCGGTGGTACGGTGGTACGGTGGTATGGTGGTATGGTGGTACGGTGGTACGGTGGTACTGTGGTACGGGGGTACGGTGGTACGGTGGTACGGTGGTACGGTGGTACAGTGATACGGTGGTACGGTGGTACGGTGGTACGGTGGTACTGTGGTACGCGGGTACTGTGGTACTGTGGTACTGCGGTACGGTGGTACGGTGGTACGGTGGTACGGTGGTACTGTGGTATGGCGGTACTACGGTGGTACGGTGGTACAGTGGTACGGTGGTACGGTGGTACTGTGGTACTGTGGTACGGTGGTACGGTGGTACGGTGGTACGGTGGTACGGTGGTACGGTGGTACGGTGGTACGGTGGTACGGTGGTACGGTGGTACAGTGATACGGTGGTACGGTGGTACGGTGGTACGGTGGTACTGTGGTACGCGGGTACTGTGGTACTGTGGTACTGCGGTACGGTGGTACGGTGGTACGGTGGTACGGTGGTACTGTGGTATGGCGGTACTACGGTGGTACGGTGGTACAGTGGTACGGTGGTACGGTGGTACTGTGGTACTGTGGTACGGTGGTACGGTGGTACGGTGGTACGGTGGTACGGTGGTACGGTGGTACGGTGGTACGGTGGTACGGTGGTACTGTGGTATGGTGGCACTACGGTGGTACGGTGGTACAGTGGTACGGTGGTACGGTGGTACTGTGGTACTGTGCTACGGTGGTATGGTGGTACAGTGGTACGGTGGTACGGTGGTACGGTGGTAATACGGTGGTACGGTGGTACAGTGGTACGGTTGTACGGTGGTGCAGTGGTACTGTGGTACGGTGGTACGGTGGTACGGTGATACATTGGTACTGTGGTACGGTGGTACGGTGGTACTGTGGTACGGTGGTACTGTGGTACGGTGGTGCGGTGGTACAGTGGTACGTTGGTAGAGTGGTACGGTGGTACGGTGGTACAGTGGCACGGTGGTACGGTGGTACTGTGGTACGGTGGTACGGTGGTACGGTGATACGGTGGTACGGTGGTACGGTGGTACGGTGATACATTGGTACTGTGGTACTGTGGTACTGTGGTACTGTGGTACGGTGGTAGGGTGGTACGGTGGTACTGTGGTATAGTGGCACGGTGGTACGGTGGTACTGTGGTACGGTGGTACGGTGGTATGGGGATACGGTGGTACGGTGGTACGGTGGTACTGTGGTACGGTGGTACGGTGGTACAGTGGTACAGTGGTACTGTGGTACGGTGGTACAGTGGCACGGTGGTACGGTGGTACTGTGGTACTGTGGTACTGTGGTACGGTGATACGGTGGTACTGTGGTACGGTGGTACGCTGGTACGGTGGTACTGTGGTACGGTGGTACGGTGGTACGGTGGTACTGTGGTACGGTGGTACGGTGGTACTGTGGTACTGTGGTACGGTGGTACGGTGGTACGGTGGTACGGTGGTACGGTGGTACTGTGGTACTGTGGTACTGTGGTACTGTGGTACTGTGGTACTGCCGTACGGCGGTCCGGCGGTGCGGTGGTACGCTGGTACGGTGGTACGGTGGTATGGTGGTACGGTGGTATGGTGGTACGGTGGTACGGTGGTACTGTGGTACGGTGGTACGGTGGTACGGTGGTTCGGTGGTACGGTGGTACTGTGGTACTGTGGTACTGTGGTACGGTGGTACAGTGGTACTGTGGTACTGTGGTACTGTGGTACTGTGGTACTGTGGTACTGCGGTACGGTGGTACGGTGGTACGGTGGTACTGTGGTACGGTGGTACGGTGGTACTGTGGTACGGTGGTACGGTGGTACTGTGGTACGGTGGTACGGTGGTACTGTGGTACGGTGGTACTGTGGCACGGTGGTACGGTGGTACGGTGATACCGTGGTACTGTGGTACGGTGGTACTGTGGTATGGTGGTACAGTGGTACGGTGGTACGGTGGTACGGTGGTACGGTGGTACAGTGGTACGGTGACACGGTGGTACGGTGGTACTGTGGTACAGTGGTACAGTGGTACGGTGGTACGGTGGTACGGTGGTACTGTGGTACGGTGGTACTGTGGTATGGTGGTACTGTGGTACGGTGGTACGGTGGTAGTGTGGTACGGTGGTACTGTGGTACAGTGGTACGGTGGTACGGTGGTACGGTGGTACGTGGTACGGTGGTGCGGTGGTACGGTGGTACGGTGGTACGGTGGTACTGTGGTACAGTGGTACTGTTGGACGCTGGTACGGTGGTACGGTGGTACGGTGGTACGTGATACGGTGGTGCGGTGGTACGGTGGTACGGTGGTTCGGTGGTACTGTGGTACAGTTGTACTGTTGGATGGTGGTACGGTGGTACGTTGGTACGGTGGTACGGTGGTACAGTGGTACTGTGGTACTGTGGTACTGTGGTACTGCGGTACGGTGGTATGGCGGTACTGTGGTACTGTGGTACGGTGGTACGGTGGTACGGTGGTACTGTGGTACGGTGGTACTGAGGTACGGGGGCACGGTGGTACTGTGGTACGGTGGTACTGTGGTACTGTGGTACTGTGGTACGGTGATACGGTGGTACGGTGGTACTGTGGTACGGTGGTACTGAGGTACGGGGCCACGGTGGTACTGTGGTACGGTGGTACTGTGGTACTGTGGTACGGTGGTACTGTGGTACTGCGGTACGGCGGTGCGGCGTTACGGTGGTACTGTGGTACGGTGGTACGCTGGTACGGTGGTACGGTGGTACGGTGGTACAGTGGTACGGTGGTACGTTGGTACTGTGGTACGGTGGTACGGTGGTACTGTGGTACTGTGGTACGGTGGTACGGTGGTACTGTGGTACTGTGGTACGGTGGTACTGTGGTACTGTGGTACGGTGGTACGGTGGTATGGTGGTACTGTGGTATTGTTGTTGTTGTTGTTGTTGTGAAGGCACCCAGCACGTGCCGGCGGGAGAAATTGCCAGACACGCTCTCCTTGGGCAGGGCGCAAGGGAGCAGTCGGCCGGCGTCACGCTGGCCGGGCGTGTGCCGACAACGACCGAGGGGGGGGGGGGGGTGGGGGCCGCCGTGGTGTGGAGGGGGGGGGGGTGCGCGCGCACGGAGGAGGGAGGAGCCACCTGTGTGTGTTACCCTGGAGCCCTCCCCCGCTGCGGGGGGGAGGGTGACCCGACCAGTGCGTGACGGAGGCGGGGTGGGGGGGCCGGATGGAGGGACCACCTGTTCGGGGACCTGCGGGGCCCCGATTCCCCTTGCTTCCGGCCGCCGCTCCCCCACGACAGGGGAGGGGGCAATCTGCCTGCGTGCCCCTGAACCGCACGAGCGCGGGCGTGGGGGGGCGCTGCCCGTTTCCCGTGGGGCTTGCATAGCCCTGCTGGTGCGGCCCTGGCGTGCGGGGGTTTCTGTGGGGCCTGCACAGCACTGCTGGTGCGGCCCTGGCGTGCGGGGGTTTCTGTGGGGCCTGCACAGCACTGCTGGTGCGGCCCTGGCCTGCGGGGGTTCCTGTGGGGCCCGCACAGCACTGCTGGTGCGGCCCTGGCGTGCAGGGGTTCCTGTGGGGCCTGCACAGCACAGCTGGTGCGGCCCTGGCGTGCGGGGGTTCCTGTGGGGGCTGCACAGCACAGCTGGTGCGGCCCTGGCGTGCGGGGGTTGCTGTGGGGCCTGCACAGCACTGCTGGTGCGGCCGTGGCGTGCGGGGGTTCCTGTGGGGCCTGCACAGCACTGCTGGTGCGGCCCTGGCGTGCGGGGGTGCCTGTGGGGCCTGCACAGCACTGCTGGTGCGGCCCTGGCGTGCTGGGGGCGAGGGGGGGGGGGGGGGGGCGCAGGAGTGAGGGAGTAGGCCTGGGACCCCCGCCGGCGGTGGGGGGCCCGTAGTTGTCTTGACGTCACGGCGCGAGGTTGGTTCTCTCGCTGCACCTGTGAGGCGAAAAGGAAGGGAGGGGACCGGGAGGGAGGGGCGGCGTGTGCGGGGAGAGGGGGGGGGGGCGTGGGAGGGGCGTGTGCGCGCGTGCTCGGGGGGAAGGGGGTCGGTGCGCTCGGCCGCCAAGCGTCACCGTGTGGCCGTCCGTAGCGGGTGCGCGGCCGGGGCTGGCCAAAGTCGGCCGGGGAGCCCGGGGCGCTGCTGGTGACGGGGGGGCTGCGGATGGCGATGGGGCCCGCACCCCGCTCGGCGGGGACGAATCCCGCCGAGCACCATCCACGGGGGCGAATCCTGGTGGAGGCGGGGGGAGTGCCACACCGTCCCCTCGCGGCCGAACCGGACCGGGACGGGCCCCGCCGGAGGGACACCGGGGGGGCGGGCTGGGCTGGGCACCAGGGCTCCGAGGCCCGGGTCCCGGTAGTGCGTGGGCCGGCGCGTGGGAGACCGGGCGGGCCCTAGGGCTGCGGCCGGGGGGGGGAGGGGCTGGAGGGCTGTGCTGGCTCGGGGCCGAATCCCGAGAGGCCCCCGGGGGCTACGCGAGGGCCCCCGAGGGCGGCCGCTCCTTGGGGGGGGGGGGGGGTTGCTCCCTGCCCGGGGGACGACGGGGGCCCCTCTTGAGCGAGGGGGGGGGGCGGGCGTGTATCGCCCGGTGTAGGGCCATGTCGATTCATGGCCGCGCGGCATGGGACTATATCCCCAACCCTCCGCGCCGGAGTCCCTTTTTGGGGGGGCTGAGGGGGGGGGGGGGGGGGCTGGCGGTTGTCGCGTGCACCCACCCATGCGGGGGGGGGTCGCCGGTGGGAGCTTCGTCCGGCTTGGCCGAAAAAACCCGGTGGCGTCCCCCGGGCTCGTGGGCCCGTTCGAGGAAGAACCTCGGATTCGCCGGGGGGGACTCCGCTAGTGGTACTGTGGTATGGTGGTACGGTAGTACGGCGGTACAGTGGTACCCTGGTACTGTGGTACGGTGGTACTGTGGTACTGTGGTACGGTGGTACGGTGGTACGGTGGTACGGTGGTACTGTGGTACTGTGGTACTGTGGTACTGTGGTACGGTGGTACGGTGGTACTGTGGTACTGTGGTACGGTGGTACGGTGGTACGGTGGTACTGTGGTACTGTGGTACGGTGGTACAGTGGTACGGTGGTACGGTGGTACTATGGTACGGTGGTACGGTGGTACAGTGGTACTGTGGTACTGTGGTACGGTGCTACTGTGGTACGGTGGTACAGTGGTACGGTGGTACGGTGGTACTGTGGTACGGTGGTACTGTGGTACGGTGGTACGGTGGTACGGTGGTACTGTGGTACGGTGGTACGGTGGTACTGTGGTACGGTGGTACTGTGGTACGGTGGTACTGTGGTACTGTGGTATAGTGGTACGGTGGTAATGTGGTACGGTGGTACTGTGGTACTGTGGTACGGTGGTACGGTGGTACGGTGGTACGGTGGTACGGTAGTACGGTGGTACGTGGTACGTGGTACGGTGGTGTGCTGGTACGGTGGTACGGTGGTACTGTGGTACGGTGGTACTGTGGTACGGTGGTACGGTGGTGCGGTGGTACGGTGGTACTGTGGTACTGTGGTACGGTGGTACGGTGGTACGGTGGTACGGTGGTACGGTAGTACGGTGGTACAGTGGTACGGTGGTACGGTGGTGCGCTGATACGGTGGTACGGTGGTACCGTGGTACTGTGGTACGGTGGTACGGTGGTACTGTGGTACTGTGGTACGGTGGTACTGTGGTACTGTGGTACTGTGGTACGGTGGTACTGTGGTACTGTGGTACTGTGGTACGGTGGTACGGTGGTACTGTGGTATGGTGGTACGGTGGAACGGCAGTACAGTGGTACCCTGGTACTGTGGTACGGTGGTACTGTGGTACTGTGGTACGGTGGTACGGTGGTACGGTGGTACGGTGGTACGGTGGTACGGTGGTAGGGTGGTATTGTGGTACGGTGGTACTGTGGCACGGTGGTACGGTGGTACGGTGGTACGGAGGTACAGTGGTACTGTGGTACTGTGGTACGGTGGTACGGTGGTACTGTGGTACGGTGGTATAGTGGTACGGTGGTACGGTGGTACGGTGGTACTGTGGTACGGTGGTACTGTGGTACGGTGGTACTGTGGTACTGTGGTACGGTGGTACAGTGGTATGGTGGTACGGTGGTACTGTGGTACTGTGGTATGGTGGTACTGTGGTACTGTGGTATAGTGGTACGGTGGTACTGTGGTACTGTGGTACGGTGGTACTGTGGTACTGTGGTACAGTGGTACTGTGGTACTGTGGTACAGTGGTACTGTGGTACTGTGGTACTGTGGTATGGTGGTACGGTGGTACTGTGGTACTGTGGTACGGTGGTACGGTGGTACGGTGGTACAGTGGTACGGTGGTAGGGTGGTACGGTGGTACTGTGGTACGGTGGTACTGCGGTACGGTGGTACGGTGGTACTGTGGTACAGTGGTACTGTGGTACGGTGGTACGGTGGTACTGTGGTACGGTGGTACGGTGGTACTGTGGTACGGTGGTACTGCGGTACTGTGGTACAGTGGTACGGTGGTACGGTGGTACTGTGGTACTGTGGTACGGTGGTACGCTGGTACTGTGGTACAGTGGTACGGTGGTACGGTGGTACGGTGGTACGGTGGTACGGTGGTACGGTGGTACGGTGGTACTGTGGTACGGTGGTACGGTGGTACTGTGGTACGGTGGTACTGCGGTACTGTGGTACAGTGGTACGGTGGTACTGTGGTACGGTGGTACGGTGGTACGGTGGTACGGTGGTACTGTGGTACGGTGGTACGGTGGTACTGTGGTACTGTGGTACAGTGGTACGGTGGTACGGTGGTACGGTGGTACGGTGGTACGGTGGTACGGTGGTACGGTGGTACGGTGGTACGGTGGTACTGTGGTACGGTGGTACTGTGGTACTGTGGTACAGTGGTACAGTGGTACGCTGGTACTGTGGTACTGTGGTACGGTGGTACGTTGGTACGGTGGTACTGTGGTACTGTGGTACGGTGGTACAGTGGTACGGTGGTACGGTGGTACTGTGGTACTGTGGTACGGTGGTACAGTGGTACTGTGGTACTGTGGTACGTGGTACTGTGGTACGGTGGTACTGTGGTACTGTGGTACTGTGGTACTGTGGTACGGTGGTACGGTGGTACTGTGGTACGGTGGTACAGTGGCACGGTGGTACAGTGGTACTGTGGTACGGTGGTAATGTGGTACGGTGGTACTGTGGTACTGTGGTACGGTGGTACGGTGGTACGGTGGTACTGTGGTACGGTGGTACTGTGGTACTGTGGTACGGTGGTACGGTGGTACGGTGGTACCGTGGTACTGTGGTACGGTGGTACGGTGGTACGGTGGTACGGTGGTACGGTAGTACGGTGGTACGTGGTACGTGGTACGGTGGTGCGCTGGTATGGTGGTACGGTGGTACGGTGGTACTGTGGTACGGTGGTACGGTGGTACGGTAGTACGGTGGTACGTGGTACGTGGTACGGTGGTGCGCTGGTACTGTGGTACAGTGGTACGGTGGTACGGTGGTACGGTGGTACGGTGGTACGGTGGTACGGTGGTACGGTGGTACTGTGGTACGGTGGTACGGTGGTACTGTGGTACGGTGGTACTGCGGTACTGTGGTACGGTGGTACGGTGGTACTGTGGTACGGTGGTACGGTGGTACGGTGGTACGGTGGTACTGTGGTACGGTGGTACGGTGGTACTGTGGTACTGTGGTACAGTGGTACGGTGGTACGGTGGTACGGTGGTACGGTGGTACTGTGGTACGGTGGTACGGTGGTACGGTGGTACTGTGGTACGGTGGTACTGTGGTACTGTGGTACAGTGGTACAGTGGTACGCTGGTACTGTGGTACTGTGGTACGGTGGTACGTTGGTACGGTGGTACTGTGGTACTGTGGTACGGTGGTACAGTGGTACGGTGGTACGGTGGTACTGTGGTACTGTGGTACGGTGGTACAGTGGTACTGTGGTACTGTGGTACGGTGGTACTGTGGTACGGTGGTACTGTGGTACTGTGGTACTGTGGTACTGTGGTACGGTGGTACGGTGGTACTGTGGTACGGTGGTACTGTGGTACGGTGGTACGGTGGTACGGTGGTACAGTGGCACGGTGCTACAGTGGTACTGTGGTACGGTGGTAATGTGGTACGGTGGTACTGTGGTACTGTGGTACGGTGGTACGGTGGTACGGTGGTACTGTGGTACGGTGGTACTGTGGTACGGTGGTACGGTGGTACGGTGGTACGGTGGTACTGTGGTACTGTGGTACGGTGGTACAGTGGTACGGTGGTACGGTGGTACTGTGGTACTGTGGTACGGTGGTACAGTGGTACTGTGGTACTGTGGTACGGTGGTACTGTGGTACGGTGGTACTGTGGTACTGTGGTACTGTGGTACTGTGGTACGGTGGTACGGTGGTACTGTGGTACGGTGGTACAGTGGCACGGTGGTACAGTGGTACTGTGGTACGGTGGTAATGTTGTACGGTGGTACTGTGGTACTGTGGTACGGTGGTACGGTGGTACGGTGGTACTGTGGTACGGTGGTACTGTGGTACTGTGGTACGGTGGTACGGTGGTACGGTGGTACTGTGGTACTGTGGTACGGTGGTACGGTGGTACGGTGGTACGGTGGTACGGTAGTACGGTGGTACGTGGTACGTGGTACGGTGGTGCGCTGGTATGGTGGTACGGTGGTACGGTGGTACTGTGGTACGGTGGTACGGTGGTACGGTAGTACGTTGGTACGTGGTACGTGGTACGGTGGTGCGCTGGTACTGTGGTACAGTGGTACGGTGGTACGGTGGTACGGTGGTACGGTGGTACGGTGGTACGGTGGTACGGTGGTACTGTGGTACGGTGGTACGGTGGTACTGTGGTACGGTGGTACTGCGGTACTGTGGTACAGTGGTACGGTGGTACTGTGGTACGGTGGTACGGTGGTACGGTGGTACGGTGGTACTGTGGTACTGTGGTACGGTGGTACTGTGGTACTGTGGTACAGTGGTACGGTGGTACGGTGGTACGGTGGTACGGTGGTACGGTGGTACGGTGGTACGGTGGTACGGTGGTACTGTGGTACGGTGGTACTGTGGTACTGTGGTACAGTGGTACAGTGGTACGCTGGTACTGTGGTACTGTGGTACGGTGGTACGTTGGTACGGTGGTACTGTGGTACTGTGGTACGGTGGTACAGTGGTACGGTAGTACGGTGGTACTGTGGTACTGTGGTACGGTGGTACAGTGGTACTGTGGTACTGTGGTACGGTGGTACTGTGGTACGGTGGTACTGTGGTACTGTGGTACTGTGGTACTGTGGTACGGTGGTACGGTGGTACTGTGGTACGGTGGTACTGTGGTACGGTGGTACGGTGGTACGGTGGTACAGTGGCACGGTGCTACAGTGGTACTGTGGTACGGTGGTAATGTGGTACGGTGGTACTGTGGTACTGTGGTACGGTGGTACGGTGGTACGGTGGTACTGTGGTACGGTGGTACTGTGGTACGGTGGTACGGTGGTACGGTGGTACGGTGGTACTGTGGTACTGTGGTACGGTGGTACGGTGGTACAGTGGTACGGTGGTACGGTAGTACGGTGGTACGTGGTACGTGGTACGGTGGTGCGCTGGTACGGTGGTACGGTGGTACGGTGGTACTGTGGTACGGTGGTACGGTGGTACGGTAGTACGGTGGTACGTGGTACGTGGTACGGTGGTGCGCTGGTACGGTGGTACGGTGGTACGGTGGTACTGTGGTACGGTGGTACGGTGGTACGGTGGTACTGTGGTACTGTGGTACGGTGGTACTGTGGTACTGTGGTACGGTGGTACTGTGGTACTGTGGTACTGTGGTACGGTGGTACGGTGGTACAGTGGTATGGTGGTACGGTGGAACGGCAGTACAGTGGTACCCTGGTACTGTGGTGCGGTGGTACTGTGGTACTGTGGTACGGTGGTACGGTGGTACTGTGGTACGGTGGTACGGTGGTACGGTGGTAGGGTTGTACTCTGGTACGGTGGTACTGTGGTACGCTGGTACGGTGGTACTGTGGTACGGTGGTGCTGTGGTACGGTGGTACAGTCGTACGGTGGTACGGTGGTACTGTGGTACGGTGGTACGGTGGTACTGTGGTACTGTGGTACAGTGGTACGGTGGTACTGTGGTACTGTGGTACGGTGGTACTGTGGTACTGTGGTACAGTGGTACTGTGGCACTGTGGTACAGTGGTACTGTGGTACTGTGGTACTGTGGTACTGTGGTACGGTGGTACTGTGGTACTGTGGTACGGTGGTACGGTGGTACGGTGGTACAGTGGTACGGTGGTACGGTGGTACGGTGGTACCGTGGTACGGTGGTACTGCGGTACGGTGGTACTGTGGTACTGTGGTACAGTGGTACTGTGGTACGGTGGTACGGTGGTACTGTGGTACGGTGGTACGGTGGTACTGTGGTACGGTGGTACTGCGGTACTGTGGTACAGTGGTACGGTGGTACTGTGGTACGGTGGTACGGTGGTACTGTGGTACTGTGGTACGGTGGTTCGGTGGTACTGTGGTACGGTGGTACTGCGGTACTGTGGTACTGTGGTACGGTGGTACGGTGGTATGGTGGTACGGTGGTACGGTCGTACGGTGGTACGGTGGTACGGTGGTACGGTGGTACGGTGGTACTGTGGTACTGTGGTACGGTGGTACGGTGCTACTGTGGTACGGTGGTACGCTGGTACTGTGGTACGGTGGTACGGTGGTACTGTGGTACGGTGGTACGGTGGTACGGTGGTACGGTGGTACTGTGGTACGGTGGTACGGTGGTACTGTGGTACTGTGGTACAGTGGTACGGTGGTACGGTGGTACGGTGGTACGGTGGTACGGTGGTAGGGTGGTACTGTGGTACGGTGGTACTGTGGTACTGTGGTACAGTGGTACAGTGGTACGCTGGTACTGTGGTACTGTGGTACGGTGGTACGGTGGTACGGTGGTACTGTGGTACTGTGGTACGGTGGTACAGTGGCACGGTGGTACGGTGGTACTGTGGTACTGTGGTACGGTGGTACAGTGGTACTGTGGTACTGTGGTACGGTGGTACTGTGGTACGGTGGTACTGTGGTACGGTGGTACGGTGGTAGTGTGGTACGGTGGTATCGTGGTACTGTGGTACGGTGGTACTATGGTACGGTGGTACGGTGGTACGGTGGTACAGTGGCCCGGTGGTACAGTGGTACTGTGGTATGGTGGTAATGTGGTACGGTGGTACTGTGGTACTGTGGTACGGTGGTACGGTGGTACGGTGGTACTGTGGTACGGTGGTACTGTGGTACTGTGGTACTGTGGTACGGTGGTACGGTGGTACTGTGGTACTGTGGTACGGTGGTACGGTGGTACGGTGGTACGGTGGTACGGTAGTACGGTGGTACGGTGGTACGGTGGTACGGTGGTACGGTAGTACGGTGGTACGTGGTACGTGGTACGGTGGTGCGCTGGTACGGTGGTACGGTGGTACGGTGGTACTGTGGTACGGTGGTACGGTGGTACGGTGGTACGGTGGTACGGTAGTACGGTGGTACGTGGTACGTGGTACGGTGGTGCGCTGGTACGGTGGTACGGTGGTACGGTGGTACGGTGGTACGGTGGTACTGTGGTACGGTGGTACGGTGGTACGGTGGTACTGTGGTACGGTGGTACGGTGGTACGGTGCTACGGTGGTACTGTGGTACGGTGGTACTGTGGTACGGTGGTACGGTGGTACGGTGGTACGGTGGTACTGTGGTACTGTGGTACGGTGGTACGGTGGTACGGTGGTACGGTGGTACGGTAGTACGGTGGTACGTGGTACGTGGTACGGTGGTGCGCTGGTACGGTGGTACGGTGGTACGGTGGTACTGTGGTACTGTGGTACGGTGGTACGGTGGTACGGTGGTACGGTAGTACGGTGGTACGTGGTACGTGGTACGGTGGTGCGCTGGTACGGTGGTACGGTGGTACGGTGGTACTGTGGTACGGTGGTACGGTGGTACGGTGGTACTGTGGTACTGTGGTACGGTGGTACTGTGGTACTGTGGTACTGTGGTACGGTGGTACTGTGGTACTGTGGTACTGTGGTACGGTGGTACGGTGGTACTGTGGTATGGTGGTACGGTGGAACGGCAGTACAGTGGTACCCTGGTACTGTGGTGCGGTGGTACTGTGGTACTGTGGTACGGTGGTACGGTGGTACTGTGGTACGGTGGTACGGTGGTACGGTGGTAGGGTGGTACTCTGGTACGGTGGTACTGTGGTACGGTGGTACATTGGTACTGTGGTACGGTGGTGCTGTGGTACGGTGGTACAGTGGTACGGTGGTACGGTGGTACTGTGGTACTTTGGTACGGTGGTACTGTGGTACTGTGGTACAGTGGTACGGTGGTACTGTGGTACTGTGGTACGGTGGTACTGTGGTACTGTGGTACAGTGGTACTGTGGCACTGTGGTACAGTGGTACTGTGGTACTGTGGTACTGTGGTACTGTGGTACGGTGGTACTGTGGTACTGTGGTACGGTGGTACGGTGGTACGGTGGTACAGTGGTACGGTGGTACGGTGGTACGGTGGTACCGTGGTACGGTGGTACTGCGGTACGGTGGTACTGTGGTACTGTGGTACAGTGGTACTGTGGTACGGTGGTACGGTGGTACTGTGGTACGGTGGTACGGTGGTACTGTGGTACGGTGGTACTGCGGTACTGTGGTACAGTGGTGCGCTGGTACTGTGGTACGGTGGTACGGTGGTACAGTGGTACGCTGGTACTGTGGTACTGTGGTACAGTGGTACAGTGGTACGCTGGTACTGTGGTACTGTGGTACGGTGGTACGGTGGTACGGTGGTACTGTGGTACTGTGGTACGGTGGTACAGTGGTACGGTGGTACGGTGGTACTGTGGTACTGTGGTACGGTGGTACAGTGGTACTGTGGTACTGTGGTACGGTGGTACTGTGGTACGGTGGTACTGTGGTACTGTGGTACGGTGGTACGGTGGTACTGTGGTACGGTGGTACCGTGGTACTGTGGTACGGTGGTACTATGGTACGGTGGTACGGTGGTACGGTGGTACAGTGGCACGGTGGTACAGTGGTACTGTGGTACGGTGGTAATGTGGTACGGTGGTACTGTGGTACTGTGGTACGGTGGTACGGTGGTACGGTGGTACTGTGGTACGGTGGTACTGTGGTACGGTGGTACGGTGGTACGGTGGTACGGTGGTACTGTGGTACTGTGGTACGGTGGTACGGTGGTACGGTGGTACGGTGGTACGGTAGTACGGTGGTACGTTGTACGTGGTACGGTCGTGCGCTGGTACGGTGGTACGGTGGTACGGTGGTACTGTGGTACGGTGGTACGGTGGTACGGTGGTACGGATGAACGGTAGTACGGTGGTACGTGGTACGTGGTACGGTGGTGCGCTGGTACGGTGGTACGGTGGTACGGTGGTACTGTGGTACGGTGGTACGGTGGCACGGTGGTTCTGTGGTACTGTGGTACGGTGGTACTGTGGTACTGTGGTACTGTGGTACGGTGGTACTGTGGTACTGTGGTACTATGGTACGGTGGTACGGTGGTACTGTGGTATGTTGGTACGGTGGAACGGCAGTACAGTGGTACCCTGGTACTGTGGTACGGTGGTACTGTGGTACTGTGGTACGGTGGTACAGTGGTACGGTGGTACGGTGGTACGGTGGTACGGTGGTAGGGTGGTACTCTGGTACGGTGGTACTGTGGTACGCTGGTACGGTGGTACTGTGGTACGGTGGTGCTGTGGTACGGTGGTACAGTGGTACGGTGGTACGGTGGTACTGTGGTACTGTGGTACGGTGGTACTGTGGTACTGTGGTACAGTGGTACGGTGGTACTGTGGTACTGTGGTACGGTGATACTGTGGTACTGTGGTACAGTGGTACTGTGGTACTGTGGTACAGTGGTACGGTGTTACTGTGGTACTGTGGTACGGTGGTACGGTGGTACTGTGGTATTCTGGTACGGTGGTACGGTGGTACGGTGGTACACTGGTACGGTGGTACGGTGGTACGGTGGTACTGTGGTACGGTGGTACTGCGGTACGGTGGTACTGTGGTACTGTGGTACAGTGGTACTGTGGTACGGTGGTACGGTGGTACTGTGGTACGGTGGTACGGTGGTACTGTGGTACGGTGGTACTGCGGTACTGTGGTACAGTGGTACGGTGGTACTGTGGTACGGTGGTACGGTGGTACGGTGGTACTGTGGTACTGTGGTACGGTGGTACGGTGGTACTGTGGTACAGTGGTACGGTGGTACGTCGGTACGGTGGTACGGTGGTACGGTGGTACGGTGGTACGGTGGTACGGTGGTACGGTGGTACGGTGGTACTGTGGTACGGTGGTACGGTGGTACTGTGGTACTGTGGTACAGTGGTACGGTGGTACGGTGGTACTGTGGTACGGTGGTACGGTGGTACGGTGGTACGGTGGTACGGTGGTACTGTGGTACGGTGGTACTGTGGTACTGTGGTACAGTGGTACAGTGGTACGGTGGTACTGTGGTACTGTGGTACGGTGGTACGGTGGTACGGTGGTACGGTGGTACGGTGGTACGGTGCTACGGTGGTACTGTGGTACGGTGGTACGGTGGTACGGTGGTACGGTGGTACGGTGGTACTGTGGTACTGTGGTACGGTGGTACGGTGGTACGGTGGTACGGTGGTACGGTAGTACGGTGGTACGTGGTACGTGGTACGGTGGTGCGCTGGTACGGTGGTACGGTGGTACGGTGGTACTGTGGTACGGTGGTACGGTGGTACGGTGGTACGGTGGTACGGTAGTACGGTGGTACGTGGTACGTGGTACGGTGGTGCGCTGGTACGGTGGTACG
Source organism: Eutreptiella sp. 'Long Island Sound 2002' (assembly GCA_964036045.1). Classification (NCBI taxonomy): domain Eukaryota; phylum Euglenozoa; class Euglenophyceae; order Eutreptiales; family Eutreptiaceae; genus Eutreptiella; species Eutreptiella sp. 'Long Island Sound 2002'. The sequence continues at coordinate 34,226,535 of OZ038397.1, forward strand.
GTGGTACGGTGGTACTGTGGTACGGTGGTACGGTGGTACGGTGGTACGGATGAACGGTAGTACGGTGGTACGTGGTACGTGGTACGGTGGTGCGGTGGTACGGTGGTACGGTGGTACGGTGGCACGGTGGTTCTGTGGTACTGTGGTACGGTGGTACTGTGGTACTGTGGTACTGTGGTACGGTGGTACTGTGGTACTGTGGTACTGTGGTACGGTGGTACGGTGGTACTGTGGTATGTTGGTACGGTGGAACGGCAGTACAGTGGTACCCTGGTACTGTGGTACGGTGGTACTGTGGTACTGTGGTACGGTGGTACGGTGGTACGGTGGTACGGTGGTACGGTGGTAGGGTGGTACTCTGGTACGGTGGTACTGTGGTACGCTGGTACGGTGGTACTGTGGTACGGTGGTGCTGTGGTACGGTGGTACAGTGGTACGGTGGTACGGTGGTACTGTGGTACTGTGGTACGGTGGTACGGTGGTACTGTGGTACAGTGGTACGGTGGTACTGTGGTACTGTGGTACGGTGGTACTGTGGTACTGTGGTACAGTGGTACTGTGGTACTGTGGTACAGTGGTACGGCGTTACTGTGGTACTGTGGTACGGTGGTACGGTGGTACTGTGGTACTGTGGTACGGTGGTACGGTGGTACGGTGGTACAGTGGTACGGTGGTACGGTGGTACGGTGGTACTGTGGTGAGGTGGTACTGCGGTACGGTGGTACTGTGGTACTGTGGTACAGTGGTACTGTGGTACTGTGGTACGGTGGTGCTGTGGTACGGTGGTACGGTGGTACTGTGGTACGGTGGTACTGTGGTACAGTGGTACGGTGGTACGGTGGTACGGTGGTACTGTGGTACGGTGGTACGGTGGTACGGTGGTACTGTGGTACTGTGGTACGGTGGTACTGTGGTACGGTGGTACTGTGGTACGGTGGTACTGTGGTACTGTGGTACTGTGGTACGGTGGTACGGTGGTACTGTGGTATGGTGGTACGGTGGAACGGCAGTACAGTGGTACCCTGGTACTGTGGTGCGGTGGTACTGTGGTACTGTGGTACGGTGGTACGGTGGTACTGTGGTACGGTGGTACGGTGGTACGGTGGTAGGGTGGTACTCTGGTACGGTGGTACTGTGGTACGGTGGTACGGTGGTACTGTGGTACGGTGGTGCTGTGGTACGGTGGTACAGTGGTACGGTGGTACGGTGGTACTGTGGTACTGTGGTACGGTGGTACTGTGGTACTGTGGTACAGTGGTACGGTGGTACTGTGGTACTGTGGTACGGTGGTACTGTGGTACTGTGGTACAGTGGTACTGTGGCACTGTGGTACAGTGGTACTGTGGTACTGTGGTACTGTGGTACTGTGGTACGGTGGTACTGTGGTACTGTGGTACGGTGGTACGGTGGTACGGTGGTACAGTGGTACGGTGGTACGGTGGTACGGTGGTACCGTGGTACGGTGGTACTGCGGTACGGTGGTACAATGGTACTGTGGTACAGTGGTACTGTGGTACGGTGGTACGGTGGTACTGTGGTACGGTGGTACGGTGGTACTGTGGTACGGTGGTACTGCGGTACTGTGGTACAGTGGTACGGTGGTACTGTGGTACGGTGGTACGGTGGTACAGTGGTACGCTGGTACTGTGGTACTGTGGTACAGTGGTACAGTGGTACGCTGGTACTGTGGTACTGTGGTACGGTGGTACGGTGGTACGGTGGTACTGTGGTACTCTGGTACGGTGGTACAGTGGTACGGTGGTACGGTGGTACTGTGGTACAGTGGTACGGTGGTACAGTGGTACTGTGGTACTGTGGTACGGTGGTACTGTGGTACGGTGGTACTGTGGTACTGTGGTACGGTGGTACGGTGGTACCGTGGTACTGTGGTACCGTGGTACTGTGGTACGGTGGTACTATGGTACGGTGGTACGGTGGTACGGTGGTACAGTGGCACGGTGGTACGGTGGTACTGTGGTACGGTGGTAATGTGGTACGGTGGTACTGTGGTACTGTGGTACGGTGGTACGGTGGTACGGTGGTACTGTGGTACGGTGGTACTGTGGTACGGTGGTACGGTGGTACGGTGGTACGGTGGTACTGTGGTACAGTGGTACGGTGGTACGGTGGTACGGTGGTACGGTAGTACGGTGGTACGTTCTACGTGGTACGGTGGTGCGCTGGTACGGTGGTACGGTGGTACGGTGGTACTGTGGTACGGTGGTACGGTGGTACGGTGGTACGGATGAACGGTAGTACGGTGGTACGTGGTACGTGGTACGGTGGTGCGGTGGTACGGTGGTACGGTGGTACGGTGGCACGGTGGTTCTGTGGTACTGTGGTACGGTGGTACTGTGGTACTGTGGTACTGTGGTACGGTGGTACTGTGGTACTGTGGTACTGTGGTACGGTGGTACGGTGGTACTGTGGTATGTTGGTACGGTGGAACGGCAGTACAGTGGTACCCTGGTACTGTGGTACGGTGGTACTGTGGTACTGTGGTACGGTGGTACGGTGGTACGGTGGTACGGTGGTACGGTGGTAGGGTGGTACTCTGGTACGGTGGTACTGTGGTACGCTGGTACGGTGGTACTGTGGTACGGTGGTGCTGTGGTACGGTGGTACAGTGGTACGGTGGTACGGTGGTACTGTGGTACTGTGGTACGGTGGTACGGTGGTACTGTGGTACAGTGGTACGGTGGTACTGTGGTACTGTGGTACGGTGGTACTGTGGTACTGTGGTACAGTGGTACTGTGGTACTGTGGTACAGTGGTACGGCGTTACTGTGGTACTGTGGTACGGTGGTACGGTGGTACTGTGGTACTGTGGTACGGTGGTACGGTGGTACGGTGGTACAGTGGTACGGTGGTACGGTGGTACGGTGGTACTGTGGTGAGGTGGTACTGCGGTACGGTGGTACTGTGGTACTGTGGTACAGTGGTACTGTGGTACTGTGGTACGGTGGTGCTGTGGTACGGTGGTACTGTGGTACTGTGGTACGATGGTACTGCGGTACTGTGGTACAGTGGTACGGTGGTACTGTGGTACGGTGGTACGGTGGTACGGTGGTACTGTGGTACTGTGGTACGGTGGTACGGTGGTACTGTGGTACAGTGGTACGGTGGTACGTCGGTACGGTGGTACGGTGGTACGGTGGTACGGTGGTACGGTGGTACGGTGGTACGGTGGTACGGTGGTACTGTGGTACGGTGGTACGGTGGTACTGTGGTACTGTGGTACAGTGGTACGGTGGTACGGTGGTACGGTGGTACGGTGGTACGGTGGTACGGTGGTACGGTGGTACGGTGGTACTGTGGTACGGTGGTACTGTGGTACTGTGGTACAGTGGTACAGTGGTACGGTGGTACTGTGGTACTGTGGTACGGTGGTACTGTGGTACTGTGGTACGGTGGTACGGTCGTACGGTGGTACGGTGGTACTGTGGTACAGTGGTACGGTGGTACTGTGGTACAGTGGTACGCTGGTACTGTGGTACGGTGGTAGGGTGGTACGGTGGTACTGTGGTACGGTGGTACGGTGGTACTGTGGTACTGTGGTACAGTGGTACGGTGTTACTGTGGTACGGTGGTACGGTGGTACGGTGGTACGGTGGTACGGTGGTACGGTGGTACGCTGGTACTGTGGTACTGTGGTACTGTGGTACGGTGGTACGGTGGTACTGTGGTACGGTGGTACGGTGGTACTGTGGTACGGTGGTACTGCGGTACTGTGGTACAGTGGTACGGTGGTACTGTGGTACGGTGGTACGGTGGTACGGTGGTACGGTGGTACTGTGGTACGGTGGTACGGTGGTACTGTGGTACTGTGGTACAGTGGCACGGTGGTACGGTGGTACGGTGGTACGGTGGTACGGTGGTACGGTGGTACGGTGGTACGGTGGTACGGTGGTACTGTGTTACTGTGTTACAGTGGTACAGTGGTACGGTGGTACTGTGGTACTGTGGTACGGTGGTACGGTGGTACTGTGGTACGGTCGTACGGTCGTACGGTCGTACGGTGGTACGGTGGTACAGTGGTACGGTGGTACTGTGGTGCAGTGGTACGGTGGTACTGTGGTACTGTGGTAGGGTGGTACGGTGGTACTGTGGTACGGTGGTACGGTGGTACTGTGGTACTGTGGTACAGTGGTACGGTGGTACTGTGGTACGGTGGTACGGTGGTACGGTGGTACGGTGGTACGGTGGTACGGTGGTACGCTGGTACTGTGGTACTGTGGTACTGTGGTACGGTGGTACGGTGGTACTGTGGTACTGTGGTACTGTGGTACTGTGGTACTGTGGTACGGTGGTACTGTGGTACTGTGGTACGGTGGTACTGTGGTACTGTGGTACAGTGGTACTGTGGTACTGTGGTAACGTGGTACGGTAGTACGGTGGTACTGTGGTACGGTGGTACTGTGGTACGGTGGTACGGTGGTACTGTGGTACTGTGGTACTGTGGTACGGTGGTAGGGTAGCCTTCAGTGGGCTCGCCAAAGCCCTTGCCCTGTGCTTTGGCGATGAACACTTCTGGGTCAGCCTGTTCTTGGTGCACTTGCAAAGTGGTCCGGAGAAACACTGAGAGGCAGTTGGAGTAGGGGTAGGGGGATGTGATGAAGAGTAGGGGCATGGCGACCCGTGCCCTTCCCCCTGCTCTCCCCAACGCTGTGCAGGTGCTATCATCATCGCCCCCTTTGTTCGACAGGAAGCCACTTGCACGTGCGACAACTCGGCGGAAAGCGGCTTCTGGACCGGCGCCAAATGCGAACAGTGCACCGCCGGCTACTGGGGGGCGGACTGCCGCAACGCCTGCCCCGGCGGCGGCTGCGTGTGCTCTGGGAGGGGCACGTGCTCTGACGGGGTCGAGGGCAACGGCACGTGCTTTTGCCCGTACGACGAGACCGTCGGTTTCTTTGTGCGCAAGGATTGCTCCGATTGCCGCAAGTATGGCTGCAGCAGCCGGAAATCCCTCGTGACCCGGACCATGTGCTGTGGTTGTGGCTGTCCTATTTGAATCAGCGGGGGGATGGCTGCGCTGTTCCGCCCCCGCATCCAGGGATGCATTAGAAGAGAAGGGACCTCAGAGGTGGCCCTAGGAGCGGTTAGACAGGCGGTTGGAGGATGTTGCCGAAGCGTTTGGGGGCGGTTACTGTCGGTTACCAATTCCATTGAGGCTGGCACTTGCCGTCAGGGGGACAGTGGCTGGGCATAGGCAGGGCGCCCTGGAGGGGGGGGGGGTAACGCGGAAACGACACCAGCAGGAGCACCGGCCGCAGCGGCCGACAGAAAGCAGCGACCCGACGCAACATGCGAAGGGAAGAACGGGTGACCGTCCAGGGCCCCGTAAAGGAACAACAACCCGACGGAATGTCACACGGGGGGTAACCTCCCCCCCTTCCAATGCATCCCCCCCCCCCCCCCCCCGCCAGTTGCTGCGATGGGCAGGGGGTTGCTAAGATGGTCCGATCAAGTGCGAAGGGGGGGGTCCCTCCCCCTGACCATCTGTCGTTCTACAGCGTCCGGAGACATGGGGTGTGGCTGGTATCCGCCCCTCGTTTTGGTCGGAACTTTGTGGGCGATCCGCGGGCCGTTCGAGGCCGAGGTCTTGTCCGACGAAGGAGTGAGCGGCCCACGCGGGGCAATGACGTGTAGTTCAACCCCCTGCCCCCCCCCCCACCTCCCACTTTTTAGGGGAGTCACTCTGCTGCGCCGACGCAGAACGCAGCGTGCCACAGTCGCGTGCCTCCGAGTGAACCGGTTCCCAAAGCCCCCGATGGACGGGTCTGTCTCGCGGAGGGTCCAGCGCATGTTTGGGGGGGATGGGCCAGGCCCCGTGCCCATAGCCCTCCAAAGGGGGCGTACCGTGCGCTGTGCGAAAAGTTGGCCGTTCTCCACCACCGGGAGTTCGGTAAGTTCAGAAGATTGAAAGGACGTCATTGAATGGCTGCTGCAGTGGACGGGGCTATAGGGGGCAGAATTTAGGTCCCTGGGACCCATGGCAAGCGTCAGATGTTTGAATTTTTGAGTTATGAATTGATTGTGCATGATTCCGCAGGTGTGTGGTTTTCAGGGTTGTTACCTGGATAATCACCGTAATAATTGGCGCTGTGCGCGCGCTGTGCGAAAACGCCCCCAAAGGACCGGGCGTGTCATCCGCCGGGTCTCGTTAGGAATCGGCACCCGAACACGTCCCACTCAGCGATGCTCAGGACCGATTGGGGCCGTGGGGACGACGGGGGCCGTTTGCCTTTGGACGTACGGACCGACTACGCGCACCGTTTTTCGCGTCAGGCCAGACGTGCCCGTCGGACAGGGGGCGGCACCGCCGGTTTTGCGTACCGGACCTGGCGGCCTTTTTGGGGTGCGTTGGGGGGGCGACTCGGCCCCACCGCCCCATCCTTTTGCCCGCTGCCGGCGTCCCCCCCCCCCCCCCCCGATCCCCCAATGTGCCCCGGACAGGCCGGCGGTGTGTGTCCCCCGGCGGGGGATGCATTGGAACGGCCGTACACCGGAGGAGGAGGAGGGGGGGGGGTACCTGCCTGGACCCCCCCCCCCTCCTCTCCTTCCCATGTTCGGGGCTGACAGCCAAAATTTTGCTTCGGCGCCTTCGGTGTCAAGAGGACTGAGCTTCAAAATTTTCGGCCCGCCTTCGGCGGGGACCATAGGGGGACCCAAGGAGGAGGGGGATCCCAGTCAAACACCCCCCCCCCCCCCTCAGACCCCCCCTTCAGACCCCCCCTTCAGACCCCCCCTTCAGACCTCCCCTTCAGACCCCCCCTTCAGACCCCCCCTTTAGACCTCCCCTTCAGACCTCCCCTTCAGACCCCCCCTTCAGACCCCCCCTTCAGACCCCCCCTTCAGACCCCCCCTTCAGACCCCCCCTTCAGACCCCCCCTTCAGACCCCCTTCAGACCCCCCCTTCAGACCCATCCCCCCTCTTCAGTCCGACACAGCCACATTACAGTGCAGTCCCACACTGCCACAGCGCAGTTCAGCCCCCCACTGCCACAAAGCAGAGCGGTCCCGCACTGCCTCCATGCAGTGCGGCCCCACACAGCCACAATGCGGTGCAGTCCCACACTGCCACCGTGCCGTGCGGTCGCACACCGCCATAGTGCAGTTCAGCCCCAGACTGCCACAAAGCAGTTCAGCCCCACACTGCCGCAAAGCAGCGCAGTCCCACACTGCCACAAAGCAGTGCAGTTCCGAACTGCCACCATGCAGGGCCGTCCCGCACTGCCACAGTGCAGTTCAGCCCCACACTGCCACACAGCAGTGCAGTCCAACACCGCCACAGTGCGGTGCAGTCCCTCACCACCACAGTGTGGTTCAGCCCCACACTGCCACCATGCAGTGCACTCCCACACTGCCACAGTGCAGTTCAGCCCCATACTGCCTCCAGGCAGTGCAGTCCCAAGCTGCCACCATGCAGTGCAGTCCCACACTGCCACAATTCAGTGCAGCCCCACACTGCCACAATGCAGTACAGTCCCACACTGCCACAATGCAGTGCATTCCTACACAGCCACAATGCAGTTCAGTCCCGCACTGCCACATTGCAGTTCAGTCCCACACTGCCAAAATGCGGTGCTGCCCCACACCGCCACCATGCAGTTCAGCCCCACACTGCCACAATGCGGTTCAGGCCCACACGGCCACAGTGCAGTGCAGTCCCGCACTGCCACAGTGCAATCCAGTCCCATACTGCCACAAAGCAGTGCATTCTCACACTGCCACCATGTAGTGCAGTCCCGCACTGCCACAATGCGGTGCAGCCCCACACTGTCACAATGCAGTGCTGCCCCACACTACCACGTAGCAGTTCAACCTCACACTGCCGCAATGCAGTTCATTCCTACACTGCCACAATGCAGTGCATTCCCGCACTGCCACACTGCAGTCCAGCCCCATACTGCCACAAAGCAGTGCAGTCCTGCACTGCCACAATGCAGTGCACGCCCACACTGCCACAATGCAGTGCAGCCCCACGCTGCCCCGACGCGGTGAAGAACACCGCCACAATGCAGAACGGTCCCAACCTGCCACATTGCAGTTCAGTCCTACACTGCCACTGTGCACTTCAGCCCCACACTGCCACAATGCAGTGCTGCCCCACACTACCACGTAGCCGTTCAACCTCACACTGCCACAATGCAGTTCAGACCCACACTGCCACAATGCAGTGCGGTCCCACACAGCCACAGTGCAGTGCAGTCCCGCACTGCCACAGTGCAGTCCAGCCCCATACTGCCACAAAGCAGTGCAGTCCCGCACTGCCACAATGCAGTGCAACCACACACTGCCACAATGCAGTGCACTCCCACACCGCCACAATGCAGTGCAATCCCACACTGCCACAATGCAGTGCAACCCCACGCTGCCCCAGCGCGGTGCCGTCCTACACTGCCACAATGCAGTTCAACCCCGCATGGCCACAATGCGGTTCAGTCCCAAGCGGCCACAATGCTGTTCAGGGCCACACTGCCACCACACGGTTCAGTCCCACACTGCCGCAATGCAGTGCAGTCTCACACTGCCACAGTGCAGTGCAGTCCCACACTGCCACCATGCAGTGCGGTCCCACAGTGCCACAGTACAACGTCGTCCCACAGTGCAGTGCAGTACCGCACTGCCACAGTGCAGTGCTGTCCCACATTGCCACGATGCAGTGCAGTCCCACACGGCCACAATGCAGGGCAAACCCGCACCGCCACATTGCGGTGCAGTCCCACACCGGTGCAGACCCACATTGCCACCAAGCAGTGCTGTTCCACACTGCCACCAAGCAGTGCAGTCCCACACTACCACAATCCAGTTCAGCCCCGCACTGCCACACTGCAGTGCAGTCCCACACAGCCACGTGCTGCCACAATGCAGCGCAGCCCCGCACTGCCACGGTACAGTGCAGTCCCACTCTGCCGCAGTACAGGGCAGTCCCACACTGCCACAATGCAGTGCAGTCCCGCACCGCCACACTACAGAGCGGTCCCACACTGCCACAATGCAGTTCAGTCCCACATTGCCACCCCGCAGAACAGTCCCACACTACCACGTAACAGTTCAGTCCCGCACTACCACAGTGCAGTGCAGCCCCTCACTGCCACAAGGGGGTGCAGTCCCCCACTGCCACGGTGCAGGGCAGTCCCACAATGCCATAGTACAGTGCAGTCGCGCACTACCACAATGCAGTACAATCCCACACTGCCACACTGCAGTGCGATCCCACACTGCCACAATGCGGTGCAGCCCCACGCAGCCACGAGGCAGTTCAGCCCCACACAGCCACAATGCAGTGCGGACCTACACTGCCACAATGCAGTGCAGTCCCACACTGCCACAGTGCACAACAGTACCGTAGGCCACAGTGCAGTGCAGTCCCACACTGCCACAGTGCGGTGCAGTCCCACACAGCCACAAAGCGGTGCAGTCCCGCACTGCCACGATGCAGTCCTGGACCGCGCTCCCACCAGGCAGAGCGGTCCCACACATCCTCAGCGCCGCTCAGTCCCACACTGCCACAGTGGAGTGCAGTGCCACACTGCCACATTGCTGCGCAGACCCACACTGCCACAATGCAGTGCGGTACCGCACCGCCACAATGCATTGCAGTCCCACACTGCCACAATGCCGGTCAGCTTAGCACTACCGCAATGCTGTGCAGCCCCACATAGCCGGAGCCGCAGAGCAGTGCAGTCGCGCACTGCCACAGTGCAATGCAGTCCCGCGTGACACAGTGCAGTGCAGTCCCACACTGCCACAGAGCGGTGCAGTCCCACACAGCCAGAAAGTGGCGCAGAGCCGCACTGCCACAAAGCAGTGCTGACCCACACTGCCACCATGCAGTGCGGTCCCACACATCCTCAGCGCAGCTCGGTCCCACACTGCCACAGCGGAGTGCAGTACCTCACTGCCACGGAACAGCGCGGACCCACACTGCCATAATGCAGTGCAGTCCCACACCGCCGCAATGCAGTGCGGTCCCACACTGCCACAGTGCAGATCATCCCCGCACTGCCGCAATGCTGTGCAGACCCACGCTGCCGCAGAGCAGTGCAGTCCCACGTAGCCGCAGTGCAAAGCAGTCCCGCAGGCCACAGCGGAGTGCAGTACCACACCGCCACAGTGCCACAGTCCCACACAGCCACGATGCGGTGCAGCCCCGCTCTGGCACAATGCAGTGCTGACCCACACCACGACAATGTAGTTCAGCCCCGCACTGCCACCATGCAGTGCGGTCCCGCACATCCACATCGCAGTTCAGTCCCACACAGCCACGCCGGAGTGCAGTGCCACACCGCCACAATGCAGTGCAGTCCCGCACTGCCACAGAGCAGTGCGGACCCTCACTGCCACGATACAGTGCGGTCCCACACTGCCACAGGATAGTGCAGTCTCGCACTGCCGCAACACAACGCAACGCAACGTGGTCCCACACTGTCGCCAAGCGGTTCAGCCCCACTCTCCCACAAAGCAGAGTAGCCACACACGGCAACAGAGCGGTGCAGTCCCGCACTGCCACCAAACAGTTCGTCCCACACAGCCGCAACACACACCGCCCCAACCCGCAGGACCACAGAGCGCCACAGACCCGGCCGACCGCCGCACTAAAGCACCCCCCTCCCACCACCACCCCCACACACCACGCCCACGAATACACAAGCGAAGCGCCCCCCCCCCCCCATTTTCGGAAACCGGCCTTTGGCGGCTCCCGGTGGCGCGGGGTGCCACCACTTGCTGCCCGCTTCGGCCCACCCTGGCGGGACCGAGTAAGCCGTCCGTTGACGGTTGGGCATCCCCATTTTCGCGGATCCCCCTCCGGCTGTGCCGGTGCCTCGGGCGGGCCAACCAGCAACCAGCAACCAACCATCCCCCCTCTTCTAATGCAGCCCCTGCCGCACAGGCTGGTGATGCGTGTCCCCCGGGCCAGACACCGTTTGGCGGGGGCTGGGCCTGACAGAGTCGTGCCCATGGGCACGAGTTTGGGAGACGAAGGGGCTCCGCCTCAAAAAGTGCTACACTTTCTCAACGTTTCCCGTGGAAAGGCAATGGTCTCGTACGGCCTGTCCCACGGGCTTCGGCCGTGCCACATGGCACGGGGTCGCGGGAGGAGGGGAATGTGCGTCCCACTTTGTTCTGGGGTTCGGGGATCGCCCGGGCGCTTTACCTTCGCCTTTGCCCTGAGCTCCGTCTCTGCCCCGCGGTGCCGCCGTGCCTCTTGTGCGCAGGGGCATTTGGGGCGAGAATTGCCTACGGACGTGCCCGGGACTGACGCGCGAACTGCTGCTCCTTTACGATCTGCACGATCCGCTTCGGCCCGGGGCTGAGGTGGACAATCCGCTGGTGGATCAGGTGCGTGGGTCGATGTGTGCGTGCCCCTCCGTCTGACAGAGCGGTTTGAAGCTGAAGAAGTGCCCCGGGGCCCCTCCAACTTGATGGATGTGTGTGTTGGGGGGGGGTCAACCATAACGGAGTGCACGCCACCCGCGACCAACAAGGAGCGCATCATGCGCACTCGCGACCCACTGCGTGGTGGAGCGCAGGGGGTGGACGGCTGGTACAACGCGTGGAGGACTGGGGCACCTGGGCCTCACGCACACGGGAACGCAGCGAGGCAGGTTGTGGACGACCGGAGGGCGGCGGAGGTGCATGGGCAGCAAAAACCGTCAAACGACCCCCGCAACAACCAGCACAGCCCCGGTACGCCAACTACTGGGCACCGCTAACGCACAAACGGCACCCGCCGCAACCAGCACAGCCCCGGCACACCAGCCACTGGGCTCCACGAACGCGGAAACGTCACCAGCAGGAGCACCGGCTGCAGGGGCTGACAAAATGCAGCAACCCGACGCAACATGCGAAGGGAAGAACGGGTGACTGTCCAAGGCCCCGTAAAGAAACAGCAACCCGACGGAATGCCACACAGGGGGGTCAATAGAGCCCCCCAAAACGGTGGGAGTTGGGAAAAGGGCTCAATTGACAGGACGATTAATCAGTTATTCTGAAGTCTGGCGCCGAAGGCGCCGAAAACTTTTGAGCATTGAACATGGTATTTTTTTTTCCACCAAATAGATGGCAAATGATGACTTTTCTGAACGCCCTTGAGGCGCTGATTCCAAAAATCCCATTTTCATTTTTTTTTTTTGCTGAATTTTGTGTCTGGGTGACCTCCGTCGCCCGGTGGTCAGTCTCGGTAGGATTTTGGGGGGCCGTCAATTGAGCCTTTTTTTTGGGGAGGGCGTGGTCTACCCCGAGGGCTGTATCCCCCCCCCCCCCCTGGAAACAAAAGCCCGACCACCCTTTCATCTCGGCCCTTTACTGGAGTGGCGGCCCTCGTACAGAGGGGGGTAGGGACTTGCTGTAAGCTTCACACCGGCAATCCTCCCCATCATTGTAGTAGGCGTGTTTAGCGACGGCGTCGGAATCTGTCCAATCAACCGCTTCATCATTGACAGAGCTCAAGTCTCCCTCATGGGGTGGAACATAGTTACCGTCGTTGAGATCATCATCCTTGGGATCATTGACCTCAGGGTCGGAGGGTGGCTTGTACAGGGGAGGATAAAATTTCGCGGGGAGAATTTTGCCGTTCAGAAAACTGGCGAAATTTCCCCCGCCGCGAAATTTAGTGGTGTGTGACCAACAATTTCACTGCAAATTCAGATGCGGGTGAGAATTCAGACATGTGCACCAGTGTACCAGGCGGAGGGAAGGTGCAAAGATGTGCTTGCTTGCAACATGCACTGGTTGTGTGACTGGAATGCATTGGAATGCCGTGTTGCCCAATATTTTGAATGTGTCAACCAGGAAACAAGAGGAACCATCCAGAGCCCACCAGGAAACAACAGCAAGCTTCAGGATTCCTGGAGGTGGCGAAAATTTCCCCTTCCAAAATTATCCCCGTCCAAATTGTCCCCCTGGTCCCCCCCCCCCCCCCCTGTAGCGATCCATATGCCCGGGTTGTTCCCCCCCCTCCCCCAAACCCAGGCCTCAGCAATACCCGTTTCCGGAACATCACCGTGCACTTATCCCCGAAATGGGCTGATTTAGGAAAAATGGGGAAAAGTGTGGAAAATTTTGGATGGTCGATGGAAAAATGGGGAAGTTTAGGGCTGAAAAGGTCAATAAACATGGTTTTGATTGGTAACAAGGCTGGGGGGGGGGGTGCATTGGTGAAAGCTCCCGAGGAAAAATGGGGGAAAATGGGGAAACCAAACCAGTCCACCCTAGCCCCACAATTTTTGTTATTTGCCCCCACCTCCCCCCATTTTTCTCCATTCCCCCCCATTTCCACCCATTTTCCCTGGTACTGGGTACATCACGGGTACGTTGCTGGGTATATTACCGCCCACCTCGTCCGGGTATTTCTGAGGCCTGCAGACCTCTGACCCCACCTCCCCTGTCCACTCTGAGTCCGCTGAGAATCAGGGTCGCATTGTATTGTTGTGTCTCAGCCCCCCCCCCCCCCCCCGCATCAACGCACTGTCGACCGTGCCCCAACACAACCTGTGTTCACTCCAAGAACACCGGACTTCCATGTGCTCATCGGGGCACTGTCCACCAGTTTTGCTCTTTCCGGCCCCCTGCCTCCCCCGTGCCTGTGCAACTTGTGCTGTGCTTTTGGGGGGGGGGGGCAGGAGGGGTGCGGGCAATGGTGCTCCAACCTTCTTGTCCCAAAAGGCCCCTGGGGCCCGGAGGTGGGGGGGTTCAGCAAAAGGGCTCAATTGCAGGACCATTAATCAGTTGTTATGAAATCCCGCGCCAAAGGCGCCGACAATTTTTTTGAGCATTGAAAATGGTCCAATTGTTTTTTTCACCAAATGCAGGGCAAATGATACTTTTCTGAACGCCCTCGAGGCGCTGATTCCAAAAATCCCATTTTCTTTTTTTGCTGAATTTTGGGCCTGGGTGACGTCCGGGGCCCCGGGGTCAGTCTTGGTAGGATTTGGGGAGGCTGTTCTTTTGGGGGTTCTAGCCAGAGGACTGTATCGACCCCCGCCCCCCCCTCCCGGAGTTGAACTCCCGCCCGCCCCTGGCCTTCAAGACCCTTTTCCACACCAATTCAATGAGTTGCCAGACAGCCCCATTCCGTGCCGCGCTCGTTCGCAGTTGATCTGCCACGGCCACGGCGCGTGTCGCGACGGGCGCTCCAACACCGGCGTCTGCGACTGCGAGCGCAGCCCCGCGACGGGGTACTGGGCCGGCGTGTCGGGCGCGTGCGACGACTGCGCGCTGGGCTACTACGGGAACCAGTGCACGCTGGTCTGCCTGCCCGTGACGGAGCCCGGCAACCCGTGCTACGGCGGCGGCGTGTGCGACAGCGGCCGACTGGGCAACGGCACGTGCTACTGCGACGCGGCCCACGCGGGCGAGGCGTGTGAGACTGAATGCCCGTACTTCCAGGTCGTCTTTGCCTCCTGGTCTCCTCTCGTCCTCATCAGGGCCTCCGCGGCGGTCCTCGAGAAGCCACACTTCTCGTGTTGCGGGGGGGCGGGGGGTGTTGGGGTGCCCAATTTCCCGCAATTTCCCGCAATTTTTCGCAATTTCCCGCAATTTCCCGCAATTTCCGCAATTTTTCGCATTTTTCCCGCAATTGCCTTTTGCTGGTCCCCCTTGCGTGCTCGTTGGTGCCCTGTGTGTGCCCTGTGCAGAGGTGTTGCTCTTGAGGCTTCGGGAGGTTTGGCTACGGCACCGCAATTTCCCCGCAATTTCCCGCAGTTTTTCGCAATGGGATTTGGCGCTCCCCGACCGCAATCCCGCCCCCCCCCCGCCGCCGCTTGTTGTTGTCTTCTTAACAACCGTCGGTGAAGGACCGCTCGGGCCTGACTCGCCCTGCCTCACTCTGCCGGGCACTGGGCTGTCGAATGGTGTACGAGGCCGACGTGGGAGACGGCGCGATCACCCCATTTAAGAGGGTCCCTTGAGTCAGGGCTGAGCGGCCGAGCCTTTCACTGGCTCTTGAGCATTTCAGTGCTGACCGTCAACGCACGTGTTTTCCCCGTAACCCGTACTTAGAGGCTCTTGTGCCGGCGGGTTCGTCGGCAGCGGTGGACTGAAGCCGGGTAAATCGCGTTCATCACGTTTTGAGCTGTTTTTTTTTTTTTTTTTGCCGAATCACGTTCGACCGCGTCACATTGCGTTTCATCAGATTTACGGTTTGCCAAATTTTTGTGACAGGCCCTTTTCTCTGTGCCCATGGTTCGTAGTGGCGGACGACATGGACACGGAACAAACTGAGACACGACCTCGGAAAACGAAATCATGGCAGCGGGGCAGCGGATTCAACGCCGGGAAGCGTGCCCGGCAGTTCCCTGGGAATTCGATTCCCAGTTCAGAGGACATCATGTGTGTGTACGTCAGGGCAATGCTCCCTGTCCAGGTTCGATGAGAGTCACGTGAAAAACCATCGGGGGACCCCGAGCCACGAGCATGTCAAACTGAATGTGGAATGAAGCGAACCTCCTACTCAACCGAAGTACAATATACTTCTTCTGGTGCTGTATACACATCACTGGGAATACTTCACATCCCCTTGGGGAGATGCCATTCCGTGCCATCACGACAGCTGCGGTTCCGAAGAAGGCTTTGAACCCCCAACCCGATGGATGGATGGTCTCGGTCAGTGTACACTGTCCAACGTCAACCAAAGTACCTCAAATTACAAAACCAAAAATCACGTGAACAGTCCCGTCAAATCACGTCCAATCACGTTTCATCCGGGCATCCCAATCAAGGGCCGATGAAAAACCCCGTGGAAACCCGAGGGCTTAGGTTTCCTGCCACGGATAGCCCTTGTCAGAGCAGCGGGGCGCTTGGGAGGGCATGCGGGGCGCACGGAGGGCGCACAGAGGCCCCCCGAAGGCCCCATCAAGGCCTCACGAGGGGGTGGGCGACGCAGCGCCTGCACATCTCCTCCCCGTCTCCAGAACAAGCTCTGCAATCTCGTGGGCCGCTGCAGCAACGGCACCTACGGCACCGGCCTCTGCGAGTGCCCCCGAGACGACGTGAAGGGGCACTGGAACGGCACTGCCTGCGAGGACTGCGTGAGCGGCTGGTGGGGCCCGAGTTGCGCCGCCGCCTGCCCCGGCGGTGCGGCCAACGTATGCACTGGGCACGGGACGTGCAGCGACCTGGTGGCGGGCACGGGGGCGTGCGCGTGTGCGTTCGGCTGGGCCGGCGTGGCCTGTGAACTGGAGTGCCCGGGGGGCGCGGACAACGTCTGCAGCGGCCATGGGACGTGCGACGTCGTCACGGGCGAGTGCACTTGCAATACTGCGGATGCTCAAGGTCGTGTATGGGCGAAGGCAGGGGTGCAGAGAGGGGGATGGGCGTGGGGTGCAGGTGGGGGTAGGGCTCTGGGATGCACAGAGGAGGAGGGCGCATGGGGAATGCAGGGATGGGGGGAGGGGGATGGGCGTGGGTTGTGGGGACGGGCAATGGACGGCAATCATCGATTCGTTGTACGAAGGCAGTCCACGGCAGTGGGCGGTTATCGCCGGTTGGGTGATGGAGAAATGGCATGTTTTTTTTGATGCCCCCGCTGTGCTTTGGAACAGAGCGTTTGGGGGTTCCTCGGGAACGCTAACAGTCGATCTGTGGCACCCCGCGGTCCACTGACGTTTTGGGGAGCCCCGGGAAATCGCGATTTATTGCATTCTTCGGCCTCCGCGGCCTGCACCCTTCCCCAGCTATGCTGGGATAAAGAAAAAGTCAAAAAAGGCAGGGCGCGCGCTCGTCCGAAAAAAATTTGTCCTTTTCTTCTTCTTCTTTTTTTCTTTTTCTTTTTTTTTTTTTGCTCAAAAGCATGAATCTTTTCGAATTTTTCGAGTTCGTTGTTGTTGGCGGTCAACCGCCGGTTTGCAACATGGGGCACCACCTTTTTTGGGGGGGGTTTGTTGTTGGAGTTGGGGCAAGTGCTGTAGTCCACAGAGCGACAGAGGGCAGCTGTGCATTCTACGCATGTGCACCTGTGGCCTGTGGCAGGTAACGTACATCCCGGCTTTTGGGGCAACGACGGGCAGCTGCAGGGCCGCGAGGAGGACTGCTCCGCGTGCCATCCCCTGTACTCGACCTCGAAGTCCTGCACCAACAGCCTCTGCCTCTGCTCGACCCTGTGCCCCATCAACCCCGACTTCCCCGGGGTCGTCTGCAGTGGGCACGGGGAGTGTGAACAGGGGCTGTGCTCGCGCTGCAGCGCGTTCCCCGACCGGCGGGAGTACTGGTGCGGGGACTTGTGCCAGGACCAGGGGACGTTCTGCGCCCTGACGCTGTGCCCGGTCGTGGGGGAGTGGGGCGCGGACTGCACGAAGCTGTGCCCTGGGGCCGTGTCGACGGCAGATGGCAGGTACCTCTCGAGTCCTCAGGGGGTGTGCGTGCGATCGTTGTCTGGATCTCGGGGGTGTCTGTCTGTGGCCGCGGGTGTGGCTGTGGTGTGGGCTAGGGCTATGGGCGCCGCCGTGGCTGTAGGTGTGAGTTGGGTCGTGCCTGGGCTTATGGATGTGCATGTTGTTGCCGGTGGCGGTGTAGTGGTGTCGTTCTGCTTGTGGCTGTGGCTGTGGCTGTGGCTGTGGCTGTGGATGCGGATGCGGTGGGCTGCAGGTGTGGTTCTGACCGTGGCTGTAGCTTTGCATGTTTTTGCTGTCGTCATTGATTAGGATGTCACGGAAAACGGCATCCAGCCACATCCTCAGCCACGGTCACTGCCGCAGTCACAGCTACAGCCACACAGCCCCATCCACAGCCACATCCATATCCACATGCACAGCCAGAGCCACACAGCCACAGCCACAGCCACATGCCCATCCACATCCACAGCCACAGCCACAGCCGTGCTTGTTGCCTTTTGAGTGCCTACTTCATTAGATCTGTTACCGGCCCTTGTGCATAAGCAGCAGCATCCTTTTCAGTTGCATGTCCCAATCGATCGGAACGGGCAACACGGGCTTTGATGCCCCATGCCCCGGGGCCCGCGGAATAAAAACAATTCATTCGCGGGTGGAGAGGCCGTTCGAGCCCCCCCGAAATTGGGAAGGTGGTTGTTTGGCAAAGGGGGGAGTTGTGAAGGCGGCAATGTAAATGGGGAGTGAAGGCCTGTAGTGGCTTAAAGATGGGCGGCACACCGGCCAAACTAAAGGCGGCAAGTTCGGGCAAAGCATTTTTCTTGGAATCATTTTGTCCCCCCAAGGCACGTACTTCAGAACGAGCAGCGCATCGTGGGAGTATTTTGAAGAGAATGTGTTGGGGTACCCATACCCCGTCCCCCCCGGACCCTGGGCCTCGGTCACGCGAATCCTCGTGGAAAGGGCGGTGGTCCAGAAAGTGGGCTTGAACGCCACCCTTCCTACTCCCTGCAGATGATCTCTCCCCCCCCCCCCCACCTCTCCTACTGTCCTGTGCTCTCCCGCAGCTACGACAACATCTGTTCCAACCGCGGCAAATGCTCCGACGGCCGCGAGGGCGACGGCACGTGCACGTGCAACTGGGGCTACACCGGGCCCGCCTGCGACCGCATATGCCCCGGCGGCCTGAGTAAACCGTGCAATGGCCGGGGCCTGTGCACGTCTCTTGAGGGCTGCAGCTGCAACGAAGGCTGGGCCGGCACTGACTGCACCGTCGAGTGTCAGGGGGGCGTGGACAACCCCTGCAACGGCCACGGCACCTGCCTGTCCGGCGCCGGGGGCGAGACCCCCGGCAGCTGCGCGTGCGGCTACGGGTGGTCGGGATTGGCGTGTGACATTCCGTGCCCGGGCGGGTCCGCCACGCCGTGTCTCGGGCACGGGGAGTGCGGGATGGCGTCTGGGGAGGTCGTGTGCACGTGCGACGCTTCGTTCGACACTGGGTTCTGGTCTGGGACGGAGTGCGGCGTCTGTCTGCCGCCGTTCCACGGGCCCGACTGCGACTTGGTCTGCAACAACGGCGTCGTGGTGGGCAAACTGTGCAACTGCACCTTCGGGTACTACGGCTTCGGCTGCACGCAGTTGTGCCCGGCGTTCACAGGCCAAGGTGTGGGCTGTGCCGCTATTGCGGTGCTTGCGAGCGCTTCCCTGCATGCCTGTGTCGCGGATGTGCGTGTGCCCGTGTGCAGGCGCGTGTGCGCATGAGTGTGTGCATATGCAAAAGTGCGTGCGCGGGTTCCTCTTTGCGTGTGTGCGTTGCGTGTGCGGGCGCATGCATGCCTGTGTGTATTCCTGTGTGTCCATGTTTGTGCAAGCACGTGTGTGTGTGTGTGTGTGTGTGCGTTTGTCTTGTTGCTGTACTGCAGAAAGGCGCCCAGTGCCGTGTTTGAACATGCCTTTGTTTTGACACTGCACCTGACGAGATCTAGTGCATTCAGGCCTTGGCCAGTGCCCTGTTTGTTGCGTTCATCGTGTGTGTTTGATGGTGCACCTGACAAGAATCAGTGCAGTCGGGCTGTCTTGACTGCTGCTGTTTGTCATGTTTGTGTGCGTGCGTGCGTGCGTGCGTGCGTGCGTGCGTGCGTGCGTGCGTGCGTGCGTGCGTGCGTGCGTGCGTGCGTGCGTGCGTGCGGCCTGACGAGATTCGTTAGCGACCAGTGCAGTGCTCTGTTTGTCACGCCTGTTCGTCTCGCTTCAATCGTGTGTGTGTGCGGTCAGGTGGGAGCACCTAACACAGGTCGCACTGCTTGGGCCTTCAAAGACACGAAGTCCTCCATCGGTGAATTTTTGGTCCGTTGATGAGGCAGAAGTGATGTGGGATGTAGGTCAGGGCGCAAGGGAAGTACTGCAACCACTGTCCAGAGCTGCACATTGCCACCTCCACCAACAGACCGAACGACGTCTAGGGCTGCTTTGCGGGTCCTGAGGAGTTTCCCCAACCGCTTTTCTTTTCTCTGTTCTTGTCTCGCGGTTCTCAACGCGCGCGCGCGTGTGTGTGTTCTGCATTGCTGTGCAGGTCTCTGGTTCAGCGATGCTGCCAGGGGCTACTCGTGTTCAGGGTCGCGGTGGAACAACAGGATGTTCCTCTCCTTCCCTCTTTGCCCTCTACTGCAGAAAGGCGCCAGACATGGCTCATGTTTGGCGTGTTCATCTGACGAGATCCGGGCATTCAGTCTGTGCTTGTGTTTTGGGCCCAGTGCTTGTCTGCTGTTGTTTGGAATCGTGTGTGTTGCCCGTATGCGCGCATGCGCGCGCGTGCGCACGGGTGTGGGCATGCGTGCGTGCGTGCAAGCGTAGGCGTTTGCATGCACGTGTGTGTGTGCACGCATGCGGGAAGCAGAGAAGGGTCGTCCATGCAGGCCCCCATGCCTTTGCCATGCATCTCTTTTGGTTGTTCATGGTGCCTGAAGACCAAACACAACCGCTGCGGATGTACGTGCCGCGCGCGAGCAGCACAGCGTCTGAACGTTCGTCAGTTTCAATGAACACCTCGTCAGGCCCAAGAGAACACAAGACAATCAAAACAATGATTGTAACATTTTGTCATAAAGCGAGGCGCCTTCCAAAACAAAACATAGACACTCAGAAACACACAATATGGACACACACACACACACACACACACGCACACACACACACATACACACACACACACACACATGCACACGCACATGCGCACACGCATGCGAGCACACACACAAGCCTGCACACACGCAGGCACGTTCACATGCCTGCACAACAGGAAGGCGTGCGCACAGGCCCGCACATCCTCACACACGCACGCACGTACGTACGCAGGCGCCTGTCACTCCCCCTTCCTTCCCTCCACGCTTCTCTCTCACTGCCCCCCCTCACAATGGTGCAGGGGCTGTTTGCAGCGGTCACGGCAGCTGCGACTGGGGCGCCACGGCCTCCGGGAACTGCACATGCGAGGCCGATTGGTACGGGTCCGACTGTTCCATCTTCTGCAGCGTGGCGTACTGCCAGACGGAAAAGGTGCGAGTGTGTGCCCGCTTCTGGTGTTTTGTCCTGCGCTGTGGCTGTCCCTTATTCGAGCAATGGGAGGCAGCAGCACCCCATAAATGTATGGCGCCGGTGATCACAACGGCATCGTTTTGAAGGGCCCCTCCAAATCATTCAAAATCGCCCAAGAAAAGCGGGGCCCGTGCAGTACATCCGTGCGGTGTATCGTGTACCCCTGCCCTGTACCGTGTGATGTTTTGTTTTGTTTTGTATTGTGTTGTATTGTGTTGTATTGTGTTTTGTCGTGTCGTGTCGTGTCGTGTCGTGTCGTGTCGTGTCGTGTTGTGTTGTGTCATGTCGTGTCGTGTATTGTCGTGTCGTGTCGTGTCGTGTTCTGTTGTGTTGTGTTGTATCGTGTCGTGCTGTGCTGTGTTGTGTTGCGTTGTGTTCTGTTGTGTTGTGCTGTGTTGCGTCGTGTCGTGCCGTGCCGTGTCGTGTCGTGTCGTGTCGTGTCGTGTCGTGTCGTGTCGTGTCGTGTCGTGTCGTGTCGTGTCGTGTCGTGTCGTGTCGTGTTGTGTTGTGTTGTGTTGTGTTGTGTTGTGTTGTGTTGTGTTGTGTTGTGTTGTGTTGTGTTGTGTTGTGTTGTGTTGTGTTGTGTTGTGTTGTGTCGTGTTGTGTCGTGTCGTGTCGTGTATTGTCGTGTCGTGTTGTATTGTGTTGTGTTGTGTTGTGTTGTGCTGTGCTGTGCTGTGCTGTGCTGTGTTGTGTTGTGTTGTGTTGTGTTGTGTTGTGTTGTGTTGTGTTGTGTTGTGTTGTGTTGTGTTGTGTTGTGTTGTGTTGTGTTGTGTTGTGTTGTGTTGTGTTGTGTTGTGTTGTGTTGTGTTGTGTTGTGTTGTGTTGTGTTGTGTTGTGCCGAAGGCGCTATTACCAAATGGCAAAGGCCGGGATGTCTACCCACGGGTACAGGTAAACGGGCTGGGCTGTGTGTGTTGTGTGCGCGCTGTGTGTAAGTGTGTTGTGGCATAGCCGGACCAGTGCACTCTCGCACTTGGCCGACACTGCCTTGCCGACGCCTGCGCGCAGTCACACAGGGTCTCGTGGGCCCACTGCACCCTGCGTGCCGCGCTGCACCATCAGTGCTTATTGTGTGGTGCCGCACTGCTTGGTGCTGTGCACTACACTGCACTGTGTGTGCCCTGCTGCACGGTTGTTGTGGGCAGAGGGCAGTGGGCAGTGTAACGCACTGCCACGCCGCCTGGGGGCTGTGGGCAGTGGAAATCCTGCTTCACACTGCCGCATTGCCTGAGGGCAGTGGGGAGTGGTACTCCTGCCATTCTCTGCCTCCCTGCCTTGGGGCAGTGGGCCGGGCATCTCCTGCAATACACTGCCGCCGTGCCTGGGGCAGTGGTCAGTGGAACTCCTGCGACACACTGCGCCACGGCCCGGGGGCAGGGGGCAGTGGATCTCCTGCAATGCACTGCCCACTGCCTGGGGGCAGTGGGCAGTGCAACTCCTGCAATGCACTGCCTCACTGCCCTGGGGCAGTGGGCAGTGGAACTCCTGCAATACACTGCCACACTGCCTGGGGGCAGTGGGCAGTGCAGCTCCTGCAATGCACTGACTGCCTCACTGCCTAGGGGCAGTGGGCAGCGCAACTCCTGCAATGCACTGCCTCACTGCCTGGGGGCAGTGGACACTGTAACTCCCGCAGTACACCGCCTCACTGCCCGGGAGCAGTGGGCAGTGCAACTCCTGCAATGCTCTGCCTCACTCCCTGGGGGCAGTGGGCAGTGGAACTCCTGCAATACACTGCCTCACTGCCTTGGGGCAGTGGGCAGTGCAACTCCTGCAATGCACTGCCTCACTGCCCTCGGGCAGTAGGCAGTGCAACTCCTGCAATGCATTGCCTCACTGCCTAGGGGCAGTGGGCAGTGGAACTCCTGCAATGCTCTGGCCCACTGCCTGGGGGCAGTGGGCAGCGCAACTCCTGCAATGCACTGCCTCACTGCCTGGGGGCAGTGGGCAGTGGAACTCCTGCAACGCTCCGGCCCACTGCCTGGGGGCAGTGGACAGTGGAACTCCTGCAATACACTGCCTCACTGCCCGGGGGCAGTGGGCAGTGCAACTCCTGCAATGCACTGCCTCACTGCCCGGGGGCAGTGGGCAGTGGAACTCCTGCAATGCCCTATCTCACTGCCTGGGGGCAGGGGGCAGTGCAACTCCTGCAATGCTCTGCCCCACTGCCTGGGGGCAGTGGGCAGCGCAACTCCTGCCATACACTGCCGCACTGCCTGGGGGCAGTGGGCAGTGCAAGTTCTGCAATGCACTGCCTCACTGCCCTCGGGCAGTAGGCAGTGCAACTCCTGCAGTGCACTGCCCCTTTGCCTGGGGGCAGCGGGCAGTGCAACTCCTGCCATACACTGCCCCACTGCCTGGGGGCAGTGGACAGTGCAACTCCTGCAATGCACTGCCTCACTGCCCTGGGGGCAGTGGGCAGTTGAACCCCTGCAATGCACTGCCTCACTGCCTGGGAGCAGTGGGCAGTGCAACTCCTGCAATGCACTGCCTCACTGCCTGGGGGCAGTGGGCAGTGCCACTCCTGCAATCCACTGCCGCACTGCCTGGGGGCAGTGGGCACTGCAGCTCCTGCAATGCACGGCCTCACTGGCTGGGGGCAGTGGGCAGTGCAACTCCTGCAGTGCACTGCCTCACTGCCCTCGGGCAGCAGGCAGTGCAACTCGTGCAATGCACTGCCTCACTGCCCTCGGGCAGCACGCAGTGGAACTCCTGCAATGCACTGCCCCACTGCCTAGGGGCAATGGGCAGTGCAACTCCTGCAATGCACCACCTCACTGCCTGGGGGCAGTGGGCAGTGGAATTCCTGCAATGCTCTGCCCCACTGCCTGGGGGCAGGGGGCAGCGCAATTCCTGCAATGCCCTATCTCACTGCCTGGGGGCATGGGGCAGTGCAACTCCTGCAATGCACTGCCTCACTGCCCTCGGGCAGTGGGCAGCGCAACTCCTGCCATACACTGCCTCAGTGCCGGGGGGCAGCGGGCAGTGCAACTCCTGCAATGCACTGCCTCACTGCCTGGGGGCAGTGGGCAGTGCAACTCCTGCAATGCACTGCCTCACTGCCCTGGGGCAGTGGGCAGTGAAACTCCTGCAATACACTGCCACACTGCCTGGGGGCAGTGGGCAGTGCAGCTCCTGCAATGCACTGACCGCCTCACTGCCTAGGGGCAGTGGGCAGTGCAACTCCTGCAATGCCCTATCTCACTGCCTGGGGGCAGTGGGCAGCGCAACTCCTGCAATACACTGCCGCACTGCCTGGGGGCAGTGGGCAGTGCAACTTCTGCAATGCACTGCCTCACTGCCCTCGGGCAGTAGGCAGTGCAACTCTTGCAGTGCACTGCCCCGCTGCCTGGGGGCAGTGGGCAGCGCAACTCCTGCAATGCACTGCCTCACTGCTTGGGGGCAGTGGGCAGTGCAACTCCTGCCATGCACTGCCTCACTGCCCTGTGGCAGTGGGCAGTGGAACTCCTGCAATACACCGCCACACTGCCTGGGGGCAGTGGGCAGTGCAGCTCCTGCAATGCACTGACCGCCTCATTGCCTAGGGGCAGTGGGCAGTGCAACTCCTGCAATGCACTGCCTCACTGCCCGGGGGCAGTGGGCAGTGGAACTCCTGCAATGCCCTATCTCACTGCCTGGGGGCAGGGGGCAGTGCAACTCCTGCAATGCTCTGCCCCACTGCCTGGGGGCAGTGGGCAGCGCAACTCCTGCAATACACTGCCGCACTGCCTGGGGGCAGTGGGCAGTGCAACTTCTGCAATGCACTGCCCCACTGCCTGGGGGCAGTGGGCAGTGCAACTCCTGCAATGCACTGCCTCACTGCCTGGGGGCAGTGGGCAGTGCAACTCCTGCAATGCACTGCCTCACTGCCCTGGGGCAGTGGGCAGTGGAACTCCTGCAATACACTGCCACACTGCCTGGGCGCAGTGGGGAGTGCAGCTCCTGCAATGCACTGACCGCCTCACTGCCCAGGGGCAGTGGGCAGTGGAACTCGTGCAATGCACTGCCTCACCGCCCGGGGGCAGTGGGCAGTGGAACTCCTGCAATGCTCTGCCCCACTGCCTGGGGGCAGTGGGCAGCGCAACTCCTGCAATGCTCTGCCTCACTGCCTGGGGGCAGTGGGCAGTGGAACTCCTGCAATGCTCTGGTATTGTGTTTTGTCGTGTCGTGTCGTGTCGTGTCGTGTCGTGTCGTGTCGTGTTGTGTTGTGTCATGTCGTGTCGTGTATTGTCGTGTCGTGTCGTGTCGTGTTCTGTTGTGTTGTGTTGTATCGTGTCGTGCTGTGCTGTGTTGTGTTGCGTTGTGTTCTGTTGTGTTGTGCTGTGTTGCGTCGTGTCGTGCCGTGTCGTGTCGTGTCGTGCCGTGTCGTGTCGTGTCGTGTCGTGTCGTGTCGTGTCGTGTCGTGTCGTGTCGTGTCGTGTCCTGTTGTGTTGTGTTGTGTTATGTTGTATCGTGTCGTGCTGTGTTGTGTTGTGTTGTGTTGTGTTGTGTTGTGTTGTGTTGTGTTGTGTTGTGTTGTGTTGTGTCTTAACGTGTTGTGCCGAAGGCGCCGTTACCAAAAGGCAAAAGGCCGGGATGTCTACCCAAGGGTACAGGTAAACGGGCTGGGTTGTGTGTGTTGTGTGCGCGCTGTGCGTAAGTGTGTAGGCCTTGGCAGGGGGAGGGGGAGTCGGGGGGACCTGGTGAGTTCGCCTCTGGCGGCCGCGCTTATTCGAGGAGCTCCCGCTGCACCCCTTCCCTTTCTGCTTGCTGGTGCAGGCGTAGCTCCTGCAACGCCCACGCCATCGTGCTGCCCGGGCCCAGGCGGGCCTTCAGCAGTGTGGTACGCGCCTTGGCGTGGGCGTACCAGATCCGTATGGACTCCTCCACGACGTGGCGGAGGAACTCCGTGCCCAGCGAGTGGGGCCCTGTACACTCCAGGTGGGCCAGCTGCATGGAGGGGGTGTGCAGGGCTGCCGCCCACAGCTCCAGCACAGCCGGTTCCCACAGCTGGTGGCGCACTGGGGCCGCCCGTGGCCCCACCTTCTGGTCGAGCCACGCTGCGAGGCGCCGGCGGGCTGGTCCCCATTCATGCGATTGGGCCGAGCAGGCCCACAGGTGGGGCGCCGTCTCGGGCTGTGCCCCGCACAGGAGGCACGTTGTATCCAGCACCGTGTCCCGGTGGGAGGAACGGTGGGCTAGGACGGCCATGGTCGGGACGTTGTCCATTCGGTGCGCCGTGATGTGGCGCTGCTGGTCGTGGTCGAACCAGTCCAGGGGGAGGCCTCCCCCTGGCATGAAATTTTCCCCCCAGCGGGCCTCGTAGGTGGCCCGCGCCGGTATGGAGGCCCGGTCCTGCAACCAGTCACTCAGCGCCGTCGGGGAGAGCTGACATTGGTCGCGGTAGGGCACTGGGGGGATAAATGAGTAGGGGCGCCTGAGGAGCCACGTGAGGTCTACCTCCGGCCATGCACCGCCTCACTGCCTGGGGGCAGTGGACGGCGCAACTCCCGCAATGCACTGCCGCACTGCCTGGGGGCAATGGGCAGTGCAACTCCTGCAATGCACTGCCTCACTGCCCTGGGGCAGTGGGCAGTGGAACTCTTGCAATGCACTGCCTCACTGCCTGGGGGCAGTGGACAGTGCAACTCCTGCCATGCATTGTCTCACTGCCCTGGGGCAGTGGGCAGTGGAACTTCTGCATTGCACTGCCCCACTGCCTGGGGGCAGTGGGCAGTGCAACTCCTGCAATGCACTGTCTCACTGCCCCGGGGCAGTGGGCAGTGCAACTCCTGCAATGCACTACCCCACTGCCTGGGCGCAGTGGGCAGTGGAACTCCTGCAATGCACTGCCCCATTGCCTGGGGGCAGTGGGCAGTGGAACTCGTGCAATGCACGGCCTCACCGCCTTGGGGGCAGTGGGCAGTGCAACTCCTGCAACGCACTGCCTCACTGCCTGGGGGCAGTGGGCAGTGCAACTCCTGCAATGCACTGCCTCACTGCCTGGGGGCAGTGGGCAGTGCAACTCCTGCAATGCACTGCCTCACTGCCTGGGGGCAGTGGGCAGTGCAACTTCTGCAATGCACTGCCTCACCGCCCTGGGGCAGTTGGCAGTGGAACTCCTGCAATGAACTGCCTCACTGCCTGGGGGCAGTGGACAGTGTAACTTCGGCAATGCACTGCCTCACTGCCCTGGGGCAGTGGGCAGTGGAACTCCTGCAATGCACTGCCCAACTGCCTGGAGGCAGTGGGCAGTGCAACTCCTGCAATGCACTGCCTCACTGCCTGGGGGCAGTGGGCAGTGCAGCTTCTGCAATGCACTGCCTCACTGCCCTGGGGCAGTGGGCAGTGGACCTCCTGCAATGCACTGCCTTACTGCCTGGGGGCAGTGGGCAGTGCAACTCCTGCAATACACGGCCGCATTGCCTGGGGGCAGTGGGCAGTGCAACTCCTGCAACACACTGCCGCACCGCCTGGGGGCAGTGGGCAGCGGAACTCCTGCAATGCACTGCCTCACTGCCTGGGGTCAGCGGGTAGTGCAACCCCTGCAATGCACTACCTCACTGCCTGGGGGCAGTGGGCAGTGGAACTCCTGCAACACACTGCCGCACCGCCTGGGGGCAGTGGGCAGCGGAACTCCTGCAATGCACTGCCTCATTGCCCTGGGGGCAGTGGGCAGTGCAACTCCTGCAATGCACTGCCTCGCTGCCTGGGGGAAGTGGGCAGTGCAACTTCTGCAATGCAGTGCCTCACTGCCCTCGGGCAGTGGGCAGCGGAAGTCCCGCAATGCACTGCCTCACTGCCTGGGGGCAGTGGACAGTGCAACTTCGGCAATGCACTGCCTCACTGCCCTGGGGCAGTGGGCAGTGGAACTCCTGCAATGCACTGCCCAACTGCCTAGAGGCAGTGGGCAGTGCAACCCCTGCAATGCACTGCCTCACTGCCTGGGGGCAGTGGGCAGTGCAGCTTCTGCAATGCACTGCCTCACTGCCCTGGGGCAGTGGGCAGTGGACCTCCTGCAATGCACTGCCTTACTGCCTGGGGGCAGTGGGCAGTGCAACTCCTGCAATACACGGCCGCATTGCCTGGGGGCAGTGGGCAGTGCGACTCCTGCAATGCACTGCCTCACTGCCCTCGGGCAGTAGGCAGTGGAACTCCTGCAATGCACTGCCTCACTGCCTGGGGGCAGCGGGCAGTGCAACTTCGGCAATGCACTGCCTCACTGCCCTGGGGCAGTGGGCAGTGGAACTCCTGCAATGCACTGCCCAACTGCCTAGAGGCAGTGGGCAGTGCAACTCCTGCAATGCACTGCCTCACTGCCTGGGGGCAGTGGGCAGTGCAGCTTCTGCAATGCACTGCCTCACTGCCCTGGGGCAGTGGGTAGTGGACCTCGTGCAATGCACTGCCTTACTGCCTGGGGGCAGTGGGCAGTGCAACTCCTGCAATGCATTGCCTCACTGCCCTCGGGCAGTAGGCAGTGGAACTCCTGCAATGCACTGCCTCACTGCCTGGGGGCAGTGGGTAGTGCAACTCCTGCAATGCACTGCCTCACTGCCTGGGGGCAGTGGGCAGTGGAACTCCTGCAACACACTGCCGCACCGCCTGGGGGCAGTGGGCAGCGCAACTCCTGCAATGCACTGCCTCACTGTCTGAGGCAGTGGGCAGTGCAACTCCTGCAATACACTGCCGCACTGCCTGGGGGGCGGTGGGCAGTGCAACTCCTGCAATGCACTGCCTCGCTGCCTGGGGGCAGTGGGCAGTGCAACTCCTGCAATGCACCGCCGCACTGCCTGGGGGCAGTGGGCAGTGGAACTCCTGCAATGCATTGCCTCACTGCCCTCGGGCAGTAGGCAGTGGAACTCCTGCAATGCACTGCCTCGCTGCCTGGGGGCAGTGGGCGGTGCAACTCTTGCAACGCACTGCCTCACTGCCCTGGGGCAGTCGGCAGTGGAACTCCTGCAATGCACTGCCTCACTGCCTGGGGGCAGTGGGCAGTGGAACTCCTGCAATGCACTGCCTCACTGCCTGGGGGCAGCGGGCAGTGCAACTCCTGCAATGCACTGCCTCTCCGCCTGGGGGCAGTGGGCAGTGGAACGCCTGCAACGCACTGCCTCACTGCCTGGGGGCAGTGGGCAATGGAACTCCTGCAATGCACTGCCCCACTGCCTGGGGGCAGCGGGCAGTGCAACTCTTGCAATGCACTGCCTCACTGCCCTGGGGTAGTGGGCAGTGGACCTCGTGCAATGCACTGCCTCACTGCCTGGGGGCAGTGGGCAGTGGAACTCCTGCAATGCACTGCCTCACTGTCCCAGAGCAGTGGGCAGTGGAACTCCTGCAATGCACTACCTCACTGCCCTGGGGCAGTGGGCAGTGGAACTCTTGCAATGCACTGCCTCACTGCCTGGGGGCAGCGGACAGTGCAACCTCTGCAATGCACTACCTCACTGCCCTGGGTCAGTGGGCAGTGCAACTCCCGCAATACACTGCCGCACTGCCTGGGGGCAGTGGGCAGTGCAACTCCTGCAATGCACTGCCTCACTGCCTGGGGGCAGTGGGCAGTGCAACTGCAACTCCTGCAATGCACTGCCTCACTGCCTGGGGGCAGTGGGCGGTGCAACTTCTACAATGCACGGTCTCACTGCCTGGGGGCAGTGGGCAGTGCAACTCCTGCAATGCATTGCCTCACTGCCCTGGGGGCAGTGGGCTGTGGAACTCCTGCAATGCACTGCCTCACTGCCTGGGGCAGTGGGCAGTGCAACTCCTGCAATGCACTGCCTCACTGCCTGGGCGCAGTGGGCAGTGGAGCTCCTGCAATGCACCGCCTCACTGCCTGGGGGCAGTGGGCAGTGCAACTCCTGCAACGCACTGCCTCGCTGCCTGGGGGCAGCGGGCAGTGGAACTCTTGCAATGCACTGCCCCACTGCCTGGGGGCAGTGGGCAGTGCAACTCCTGCAATGCACTGCCTCACTGCCCTGGGGGCAGTGGGCAGCGGAACTCCTGCAATGCACTGCCTCACTGCCGGGGGGCAGTGGGCAGTGCAACTCCTGCAATACACTGCCGCACTGCCTGGAGGGCCGTGGGCAGTGCAACTTCTGCAATGCACCGCCTCACTGCCTGGGGGCAGTGGGCAGCGGAACTCCTGCAATGCACCGCCGCACTGCCTGGGGGCAGTGGGCAGTGCAACTCCTGCAATGCACTGCCCCACTGCCGGGGGGCAGTGGGCGGTGCAACTCTTGCAACGCACTGCCTCACTGCCCCCGGGCAGTGGGCAGTGGAACTCCTGCAATGCACTGCCTCACTCCCCTGGGGCAGTGGGCAGTGGAACGCCTGCAACGCACTGCCTCACTGCCTGGGGGCAGTGGGCAGTGGAACTCCCGCAATGCACTGCCCCACTGCCTTGGGGCAGCGGGCAGTGCAACTCGTGCAATGCACTGCCTCATTGCCCTAGGGGAGTGGGCAGTGGAACTCCTGCAATGCACTGCCCCACTGCCTGGGGGCAGTGGGCAGTGGAACTCTTGCAATGCACTGCCCCACTGCTTGGGGGCATTGGACAGTGCAACCTCTGCAATGCACTGCCTCACTGCCTTGGGTCAGTGGGCAGTGCAACTCCTGCAATACACTGCCGCACTGCCTGGGGGCAGTGGGCAGTGCAGCTCCTGCAATGCACTGCCTCACTGCCTGGGGGCAGTGGGCGGTGCAACTTCTACAATGCACGGCCTCACTGCCTAGGGGCAGTGGGCAGTGCAACCCCTGCAATGCATTGCCTCACTGCCCGGGGCAGTGGGCAGTGCAACTCCTGCAATGCACTGCCTCACTGCCTGGGGGCAGTTGGCAGTGCAGCTCCTGCAATGCACTGCCTCACTGCCTGGGGGCAGTGGGCGGTGCAACTTCTACAATGCACGGCCTCACTGCCTAGGTGCAGTGGGCAGTGCAACCCCTGCAATGCATTGCCTCACTGCCCGGGGCAGTGGGCAGTGCAACTCCTGCAATGCACTGCCTCACTGCCTGAGGGCAGTGGGCAGTGGAACTCCCGCAATGCACCGCCTCACTGCCTGGGGGCATTGGGCAGTGCAACTCCTGCAATGCACTGCCTCACTGCCCTGGGGGCAGTGGACAGTGCAACTCCTGCAATGCGGTGCCTCACTGCCCTGGGGCAGTGGGCAGCGGAACTCCTGCAATGCACTGCCTCACTGCCTGGGGGCAGTGGGTAGTGCAACTCCTGCAATGCACTGCCTCACTGCCTGGGGGCAGTGGACAGTGCAACTCCTGCAATGCACCGCCTCACTGCCCTGGGGCAGTGGGCAGTGAAACTCCCGCAATGCACTGCCGCACTGCCTGGGGGCAGTGGGAAGTGCAACTCCTGCAATGCACTGCCTCACTGCCTGGGGGCAGTGGGTAGTGCAACTCCAACTCCTGCAATGCACTGCCTCACTGCCTGGGGGCAGTGGGCAGTGGAACTCCTGCAATGCACTGCCCCACCGCCTGGGGGCAGCGGGCAGTGGACCTCCTGCAATGCACTGCCTCAGTGCCTTGGGGCAGTGGGCAGTGCAACTTCTGCAATGCACTGCCTCACTGCCCTGGGGCAGTGGGCAGTGGAACTCCTGCAATGCACTGCCCCACTGCTTGGGGGCAGTGGACAGTGCAACTCCTGCAATGCACTGCCTCACTGTCCCAGAGCAGTGGGCAGTGGAACTCCTGCAATGCACTACCTCACTGCCCTGGGGTAGTGGGCAGCGGAACTCTTGCAATGCACTGCCGCACTGCCTGGGGGCAGCGGACAGTGCAACCTCTGCAATGCACTGCCTCACTGGCCTGGGTCAGTGGGCAGTGCAACTCCTGCAATACACTGCCGCACTGCCTGGGGGCGGTGGGCAGTGCAACTCCAAATCCTACAATGCACTGCCTCACTGCCTGGGGGCAGTGGGCGGTGCAACTTCTACAATGCACGGCCTCACTGCCTGGGGGCAGTGGGCAGTGCAACTCCTGCAATGCACTGCCTCACTGCCCTGGGGGCAGTGGGAAGTGGAAGTCCTGCAATGCACTGCCTCACTGCCGGGGGGGCAGTGGGCAGTGCAACTCCTGCAATGCACTGCCTCACTGCCCTGGGGGAAGTGGACAGTGCAACTCCTGCAATGCACTGCCTCGCTGCCCGGGGGCAGTGGGCAGTGGAACTCCTGCAATGCACCGCCCCACTGCCTGGGGGCAGTGGGCAGTGCAACTCCTGCAATGCACCGCCTCACTTCCCTGGGGCAGTGGGCAGTGAAACTCCTGCAATGCACTGCCTAGCTGCCTGGGGGCAGTTGGCAGTGGAACTCCTGCAATGCACTGCCCCACTGCCTGGGGGCAGTGGGTAGTGGAACTCCTGCAATGCACCGCCTCACTGCCCTGGGGGCAGTGGGCAGTGCAACTCCTGCAATGCACTGCCTCACCGCCCGGGGGCAGTGGGCAGTGCAACTCCTGCAATGCATTGCCTCACTGCCCTCGGGCAGTAGGCAGTGGAACTCCTGCAATGCACTGCCTCACTGCCTGGGGGCAGTGGGTAGTGCAACTCCTGCAATGCACTGCCTCACTGCCTGGGGGCAGTGGGCAGTGGAACTCCTGCAACACACTGCCGCACCGCCTGGGGGCAGTGGGCAGCGCAACTCCTGCAATGCACTGCCTCACTGTCTGGGGCAGTGGGCAGTGCAACTCCTGCAATACACTGCCGCACTGCCTGGGGGGCGGTGGGCAGTGCAACTCCTGCAATGCACTGCCTCGCTGCCTGGGGGCAGTGGGCAGCGGAACTCCTGCAATGCACTGCCTCACTGCCTGGGGGCAGTGGGCAGTGCAACTCCTGCAATGCACCGCCGCACTGCCTGGGGGCAGTGGGCAGTGGAACTCCTGCAATGCACTGCCCCACTCCCGGGGGGCAGTGGGTGGTGCAACTCTTGCAACGCACTGCCTCACTGCCCTGGGGCAGTCGGCAGTGGAACTCCTGCAATGCACTGCCTCACTGCCTGGGGGCAGCGGGCAGTGCAACTCCTGCAATGCACTGCCTCTCCGCCTGGGGGCAGTGGGCAGTGGAACGCCTGCAACGCACTGCCTCACTGCCTTGGGGCAGTGGGCAGTCGAACTCCTGCAATGCACTGCCCCACTGCCTGGGGGCAGCGGGCAGTGCAACTCTTGCAATGCACTGCCTCACTGCCCTGGGGCAGTGGGCAGTGGACCTCCTGCAATGCACTGCCTCACTGCCTGGGGGCAGTGGGCAGTGGAACTCCTGCAATGCACTGCCTCACTGTCCCAGAGCAGTGGGTAGTGGAACGCCTGCAATGCACTGCCTCACTGCCTGGGGGCAGCGGACAGTGCAACCTCTGCAATGCACTACCTCACTGCCCTAGGTCAGTGGGCAGTGCAACTCCCGCAATACACTGCCGCACCGCCTGGGGGCAGTGGGCAATGCAACTCCTGCAATGCACTGCCTCACTGCCTGGGGGCAGTGGGCAGTGCAACTGCAACTCCTGCAATGCACTGCCTCACTGCCTGGGGGCAGTGGGCGGTGCAACTTCTACAATGCACGGTCTCACTGCCTGGGGGCAGTGGGCAGTGCAACTCCTGCAATGCATTGCCTCACTGCCCTGGGGGCAGTGGGCAGTGGAACTCCTGCAATGCACTGCCTCACTGCCTGGGGGCAGTGGGCAGTGGAAATCCTGCAATGCACCGCCTCACTGCCTTGGGGCAGTGGGCAGTGCAACTCCTGCAATGCACTCCCTCACTGCCCTGGGGGCAGTGGACAGTGCAACTCCTGCAACGCACTGCCTCGCTGCCTGGGGGCAGCGGGCAGTGGAACTCCTGCAATACACTGCCCCACTGCCTGGGGGCAGTGGGCAGTGCAACTCCTGCAATGCACTGCCTCACTGCCCTGGGGGCAGTGAGCAGTGCAACTCCTGCAATGCACTGCCTCACTGCCTGGGGGCAGTGGGCAGTGCAACTCCTGCAATACACTGCCGCACTGCCTGGGGGGCGGTGGGCAGTGCAACTTCTGCAATGCAGTGCCTCACTGCCCTGGGGCAGTGGGCAGCGGAACTCCTGCAATGCACCGCCGCACTGCCTGGGGGCAGTGGGCAATGCAACTCCTGCAATGCACGGCCCCACTGCCGGGGGGCAGTGGGCAGTGCAACTCTTGCAATGCACTGCCTCACTGCCCTGGGGCAGTGGGCAGTTGAACTCCTGCAATGCACTGCCTCACTCCCCTGGGGCAGTGGGCAGTGGAACGCTTGCAACGCACTGCCTCACTGCCTGGGGGCAGTGGGCAGTGGATTTGGTGCAATGCACTGCCCCACTGCCTTGGGGCAGCGGGCAGTGCAACTCCTGCAATGCACTGCCTCATCGCCCTGGGGCAGTGGGCAGTGGAACTCCTGCAATGCACTGCCCCAGTGCCTGGGGGCAGTGGGCAGTGGAACTCTTGCAATGCACTGCCCCACTGCTTGGGGGCAGTGGACAGTGCAACTCCTGCAATGCACTGCCTCACTGTCCCAGAGCAGTGGGCAGTGGAACTCCTGCAATGCACTACCTCACTGCCCTGGGGCAGTGGGTAGTGGAACTCTTGCAATGCACTGCCTCACTGCCTGGGGGCAGCGGATAGTGCAACCTCTACAATGCACTGCCTCACTGCCCTGGGTCAGTGGGCAGTGCAACTCCTGCAATACACTGCCGCACTGCCTGGGGGCAGTGGGCAGTGCAGCTCCTGCAATGCACTGCCTCACTGCCTGGGGGCAGTGGGCGGTGCAACTTCTACAATGCACGGCCTCACTGCCTAGGGGCAGTGGGCAGTGCAACCCCTGCAATGCATTGCCTCACTCCCTTGGGGGCAGTGGGCAGTGGAACTCCTGCAATGCACTGCCTCACTGCCCGGGGCAGTGGGCAGTGCAACTCCTGCAATGCACTGCCTCACTGCCTGAGGGCAGTGGGCAGTGGAACTCCCGCAATGCACCGCCTCACTGCCTGGGGGCATTGGGCAGTGCAACTCCTGCAATGCACTGCCTCACTGCCCTGGGGGCAGTGGACAGTGCAACTCCTGCAATGCAGTGCCTCACTGCCCTCGGGCAGTGGGCAGCGGAACTCCTGCAATGCACTGCCTCACTGCCTGGGGGCAGTGGGCAGTGCAACTCCTGCAATGCACTGCCTCACTGCCTGGCGGCAGTGGACAGTGCAACTCCTGCAATGCACCGCCTCACTGCCCTGGGGCAGTGGGCAGTGAAACTCCCGCAATGCACTGCCGCACTGCCCGGGGGCAGTGGGCAGTGCAACTCCTGCAATGCACTGCCTCACTGCCTGGGGGCAGTGGGTAGTGCAACTCCAACTCATGCAATGCACTGCGTCACTGCCTGGGGGCAGTGGGCAGTGGAACTCCTGCAATGCACTGCCCCACCGCTTGGGGGCAGCGGGCAGTGGACCTCCTGCAATGCACTGCCTCACTCCCCTGGGGCAGTGGGCAGTGGACCTCCTGCAATGCACTGCCTCACTGCCTTGGGGCAGTGGGCAGTGCAACTTCTGCAATGCACTGCCTCACTGCCCTGGGGCAGTGGGTAGTGGAACTCCTGCAATGCACTGCCCCACTGCTTGGGGGCAGTGGACAGTGCAACTCCTGCAATGCACTGCCTCACTGTCCCAGAGCAGTGGGCAGTGGAACTCCTGCAATGCACTACCTCACTGCCCTGGGGTAGTGGGCAGCGGAACTCTTGCAATGCACTGCCGCACTGCCTGGGGGCGGCAGACAGTGCAACCTCTGCAATGCACTGCCTCACTGCCTTGGGTCAGTGGGCAGTGCAACTCCCGCAATACACTGCCGCACTGCCTGGGGGCAGTGGGCAGTGCAACTCCAAATCCTACAATGCACTGCCTCACTCCCTGAGGGAAGTGGGCGGTGCAACTTCTACAATGCACGGCCTCACTGCCTGGGGGCAGTGGGCAGTGCAACTCCTGCAATGCACTGCCTCACTGCCCTGGGGGCAGTGGGAAGTGGAAGTCCTGCAATGCACTGCCTCACTGCCGGGGGGCCCTGGGCAGTGCAACTCCTGCAATGCACTGCCTCACTGCCTGGGGGCAGTGGGCAGTGGAACTCCTGCAATGCACCGCCTCACTGCCTGGGGGCAGTGGGCAGTGGAACTCCTGCAATGCACTGCCTCACTGCCCTGGGGGAAGTGGACAGTGCAACTCCTGCAATGCACTGCCCCACTGCTTGGGGGCAGTGGGCAGTGGAACTCCTGCAATGCACCGCCCCACTGCCTGGGGGCAGTGGGCAGTGGAACTCCTGCAATGCACCGCCCCACTGCCCTGGGGCAGTGGGCAGTGAAACTCCCGCAATGCATTGCCTAACTGCCTGGGGGCAGTTGGCAGTGGAACTCCTGCAATGCACTGCCCCACTGCCTGGGGGCAGTGGGCAGTGCAACTCCTGCAATGCACCGCCTCACTGCCCTGGGGGCAGTGGGCAGTGCAACTCCTGCAATGCACTGCCTCACTGCCTGGGGGCAGTGGGCAACGCAACTCCTGCAATACACTGCCGCACTGCTTGAGGGCAGTGGGCAGCGCAACTCCTGCAATGCACTGCCGCACTGCTTGGGGGCAGTGGGCAGCGCAACTCCTGCAATGCACTGCCGCACTGGCTTGGGGGCAGTGGACAGTGCAACTCCTGCAATGCACTGCCTCACTGCCTGGGGGTATTGGGCAGTGCAACTTCTGCAATACACTGCCGCACTGCCTGGGGGCAGTGGGCAGCGCAACTCCTGCAATGCACTGCCTCACTGCCCTTGGGCAGTGGGCAGCGGAACTCCTGCAACGCACTGCCTCACTGCCAGGGAGCAGTGGGCAGTGCAACTCCTGCAATGCACTGCCTCACTGCCTGGGGGCAGTGGGCAGTGCAACTCCTGCAATACACTGCCGCACTGCTTGGGGGCAGTGGGCAGCGCAACTCCTGCAATGCACTGCCGCACTGGCTTGGGGGCAGTGGGCAGTGGACCTCCGGCAATACACTGCCGCACTGCCTGGGGGCAGTGAGCAGTGCAGCTGCTGCATTACTCTGCCCCACTGCCTGGGGGCAGTGGACAGTGCAACTCCTGCAATGCACTGCCTCACTGCCTGGGGGCAGTGGGCAGTGGAACTTCTGCAATGCACTGCCTCACTGCCTGGGGGTATTGGGCAGTGCAACTTCTGCAATACACTCTCGCACTGCCTGGGGGCAGTGGGCAGCGCAACTCCTGCAATGCACTGCCTCACTGCCCTGGGGCAGTGGGCAGCGGAACTCCTGCAACGCACTGCCTCACTGCCTGGGAGCAGTGGGCAGTGCAACTCCTACAATGCACTGCCTCACTGCCTGGGGGCAGTGGGCAGTGCAACTCCTGCAATGGGTGGTCGGAGTGTAGTGCCGGGCGTGTGGGGATGTACTGCTGGGCGCACCGGCCTGGGGGGATGGGGAGCCCAACCCAGGGGGTGGTCGGGGCATCCTTCAGGGCCTATGGGGGGCCATCATCTTCGGAGAACCGGGCGCACCGGCCCGGGGGGGACGGGGAGTCTAGGCCAGGGGGTGGTCGGAGCCTCCTGCAAGGCCCATGGGGAGCCATCATCTTCCAATAACCGGGCGCACCGGCCTGGGGGGGACGGGGAGTCCAGCCCAGGGGGTGTTCGGAGCCTCCTGCAAGGCCCATGGGGGGCCATTTCCTTCAGAGAACCGGGCGCACCGGCCCGGGGGGGACGGGGAGTCCTGCCCAGGGGGTGTTCGGAGTCTCCTGCCAGGCCAATGGGGGGCCATCTTCTTCAGAGAACCGGGCGCACCGGCCCGGGGGGGACGGGGAGTCCAGCCCAGGGGGTGTTCGGAGTCTCTTGCCAGGCCAATGGGGGGCCATCTTCTTCAGAGAACCGGGCGCACCGGCCCGGGGGGGACGGGGAGTCCTGCCCAGGGGGTGTTCGGAGCCTCCTGCCAGGGCAATGGGGGGCCATCTTCTTCAGAGAACCGGGCGCACCGGCCTGGGGGGGACGGGGAGTCCTGCCCAGGGGGTGTTCGGAGTCTCCTGCCAGGCCAATGGGGGGCCATCTTCTTCACAGAACCGGGCGCACCGGCCTGGGGGGGACAGGGAGTCCTGCCCAAGGGGTGTTCGGAGTCTCCTGCAAGGCCAGTGGGGGGCCATCTTCTTCAGAGAACCGGGCGCACCGGCCCGGGGGGGACGGGGAGTCCTGCCCAGGGGGTGTTCGGAGTCTCCTGCCAGGCCAATGGGGGGCCATCTTCTTCAGAGAACCGGGCGCACCGGCCCGGGGGGGGGACGGGGAGTCCTGCCCAGGGGGTGTTCGGAGTCTCCTGCCAGGGCCAATGGGGGGCCATCTTCTTCAGAGAACCGGGCGCACCGGCCTGGGGGGGACGGGGAGTCCTGCCTAGGGGGTGTTCGGAGTCTCCTGCAAGGCCAGTGGGGGGCCATCTTCTTCAGAGAACTGGGCGCACCGGCCCGGGGGGGACGGGGAGTCCTGCCCAGGGGGTGTTCGGAGTCTCTGCCAGGGCCAATGGGGGGCCATCTTCTTCAGAGAACTGGGCGCACCGGCCCGGGGGGGACGGGGAGTCCTGCCCAGGGGGTGTTCGGAGTCTCCTGCCAGGCCAAGGTGGGGCCATCTTCTTCAGAGAACCGGGCGCACCGGCCTGGGGGGGACGGGGAGCCCAGCCCAGGGGGTGTTCGGAGTCTCCTGCCAGGACAGTGGGTACTCCCTCCTACCTCTTAGCAGCAGCAGGCAAGTAAGCAGGCAGTACCGGGGGTCATAACCCCGGGGTAACAGTATCTGGGACTCAACGTGAGTCCTCTTAACCAGGAACAACCCCAAACACCGCCGGGGCTTAACTCCCGAACGTAACGGTGTTTGGGGCCCCCGTGGGCCTTATGAGCCCACGGAGTGTACTGAGGCGTGGCTACCAGCACTTAAAGTCTGGCCTGCCATACCCATTTCTGGGCTCGCCTCAGTACGGCCGGTCGGGTCCGGCTCTGGGGGCTGCGCACTAAACCGGCACCGGGAGAGGGCCGTTTTACCCGGTTAAGCATTACTTATGGCAGTAGGCACTAATTATTACATTAGGGTTTTACTCAGCGCATTTGTTTACCCCGCAGACATGCCCCTCCAGTGGTGCGCTCACCTTTGGGGCTGCCTTTGGGGGATCGGGGGCTGTTACCCCTCCCGGACGCCCTCCCTGGTGTCGGCGCCGGGGTGGTGGCCGGGGGGCCTTATACCGTACCTAAAGGATGTTGGATACCGATACCGGGGCGTCCAGCCGGACGGGGACAGGGACTGTTCCTCATAAACTCATTCTCATAGACAACTCCACAGGGGCGCCACTGGCCCTCCTCTGCAAACTCTCTGAGAAAGCGTTCTGAGTATCATCAGTTAACCAGTTTCCAGGCACCGCGCCTCTGCTAGGGCGGGGGCCCCCCACATGCACCCTCCGGGGCCCTTTCCACCGGCACACCTGGACGCTTGCCATGAAGACCCCGCATTGGAGCCTCCTCGGTGGCGCGCCCGGGCCCAGTTGTTCACGCGGCCGGCCGCCGATGCGGGGCCCTGGAGGCGCGCCGCACGGGCGCTGCCAGCCTGTGAGAGGGGCAAGGGCAGGAGAAGGGGGTGGGGGGGGGGGGCAGTGGGCAGGGGAGGCGGCACTGAGTGGCTGCGGGAGGTAGTGCATGGGGGGCACTGAGAGCTGCATGGGGGTGTGTGGGATGGAGTTGGGGCAGAGGGCCCTGTGGGTGGGGCAAAGGCGTTGAGGGGAGATGGAGGGGGAGGCTGTACCAGCCGTCCTCTCTAGGGATCGCTGGTCCGTTCCCGGGGCCCTGGCGGCCGGTACTAGGGGGCCGCGGGGTCCCTGGGGATGGCGCTTGGCACTGGGACGTGCGCGCACCCGACACTGTTAGTACACCGCCTATTGGCAGTGCCCGGGCCCTGTCGTCCGGGGCTTCGCACCCGGCACCCAGCCCGTGGGTAGAGCTGGGGAGTACTCAGTGTGTCTTACCGTGTTGTGTCGTGTCGTGTCGTGTCGTGTCGTGTCGTGTCGTGTCGTGTCGTGTCGTGTCGTGTCGTGTCGTGTCGTGTCGTGTCGTGTCGTGTCGTGTCGTGTCGTGTCGTGTCGTGTCGTGTCGTGTCGTGTTGTGTTGTGTTGTGTTGTGTTGTGTTGTGTTGTGTTGTGTTGTGTTGTGTTGTGTTGTGTTGTGTTGTGTTGTGTTGTGTTGTGTCGTGACGTGTCGTGTCGTGTATTGTCGTGTCGTGTTGTATTGTGTTGTGTTGTGTTGTGTTGTGCTGTGCTGTGCTGTGCTGTGCTGTGTTGTGTTGTGTTGTGTTGTGTTGTGTTGTGTTGTGTTGTGTTCTGTTGTGTTGTGTTGTGTTGTGTTGTGTTGTGTTGTGTTGTGTTGTGTTGTGTTGTGTTGTGTTGTGTTGTGTTGTGTTGTGTTGTGTTGTGTTGTGTTGTGTTGTGTTGTGTTGTGTTGTGTTGTGTTGTGTTGTGTTGTGTTGTGTTGTGTTGTGTTGTGTTGTGTTGTGTTGTGTTGTGTTCTGTTGTGTTGTGTTGTGTTGTGTTGTGTTGTGTTGTGTTGTGTTGTGTTGTGTTGTGTTGTGTTGTGTTGTGTTGTGTTGTGTTGTGTTGTGTTGTGTTGTGTTGTGTTGTGTTGTATAGTGTGCCCTGCATCGTGTGCCGATGCCCAGGGCCCTGCATCGTGTGCCCCGTGCACTGCTCGTCCGCAGTTGATGGCCAAGCCGCAGTGCCGTGCCAACGGGGCGTGCGGCTGCCAAGACAACATCAACGGCCGCTGGGCCGGTGAGTTCTGCGACCGCTGCGCGGACTCGTTCTGGGGCGCGAACTGCGACCGCGGCTGCATCTGCACCGCCGGCCAGTCCACGTGCGACCAGTTCACGGGCAATTGCGTGTGCTTCGCGGACAGCGAACGCGGCTTCTTTGCGGGGGAGGTCGTGCCCTGTGCTCTGTGCCGCTCGGACCCCGTTCTTGTCCCCGACCCCAACGTCGAGTTTTTTTCGGTTGAAAGCGGTGGTGGTCCCGGGAAGGCCTGTTCGGCGGTTCGAGGCACCCGAGGACCCGGTGTTTGGCAGCGATTACAGCGACACCCGGCGACACTTGGCGCAGTTGTCTCCCGCGGTGCGCCGTCAGAGCACCCGAGACAGAGTACCGATTTGGGAGGCCTGGGCTGAAAGGGGGACAAGAGACCGACGAGGGCGGCACGGGGCTGCCTCCACACCCCCCAGCCCACGCCCCTCATCGTGGGGGGGGGCGGCGCCCACCGTCTTTAGGGTTGGGGCTGTGCCGGCCTCTCGACCGTCGGAGGGACGCTCTGGCTCTGGCACGGCATCCGTGCCTTGGCTGGAGGACGCAGGCCGCAACGGCCCGCCGCAAAGTCTTCTGAAGCGCCGAACGGCCTCAGACGCCGTCGGAGTGCTCGGGGGCCAGGGTGGGGGGGTGGGGGGCGGTCACTGGGAAGGCGGGCTAGGCCCCATTGTGGAGCCGCGCGCCTGCCCTCGTTCATCAGCGGCAGCGGTCGGGGGTTGGGGTGGGGGGGGCCGCCGTCGCCTGCCATCCAACGGCAGAACTGTGGCCCAGTCCAATGGCGATGACGTGTGGAGTGCGAATTGTGGTCGTGGTGTTGATCGCTGCTTTGAGGGCGCGCGACGTGGCAGTAGGCCTTGTCCAACCGTCCCTTGCAGCGCGGTCTGCAATGCGTGGGGGGGGGCGGAGGACCAGTGCTACCGCCCCCCCGCCTTCTTCGGCCGGTACTCATTTGACCCCCCTCCCTCCCCCTCCAGTGCCACGTACAAATGCCCACGGCAGCCGCCCGCAGGAAACTGGCAACCCCCGCCCCCTTCGTGCGGGTAAAGTGCATGGCACATGCCTCGGGCACGTGGATGACACAGGCACAAGTCCCCCCCCCCCCCCTCCGGCGGCGTGCAGAAGGACGGGGATGACGACCTTGTGCCGTACACATCGGAGGGCGTTGCCTCTGCCTCTGTTATCGTCTCGATGGCCTCCCTCTGGCCCCTCTCCAAACACACGGAGGGGGTCCCCAGCGCAAGGTACTGAGGAGGGCTGCTGTTGGCCGCCGAATGGACCGTCGGAGGGCTGGTGGTGGGGCGGTGGGGCCTGCAGAGGGGGCCTGCACGTCAGGAACCACGCGTCAGAGGCCAGGGGATGGGTTTGTCGGGGCCACTGAACCTCCACTTGTTTTTTTTTGGGGGGGGGGTTGGCACAAGGCCTCGGTATTCGGTTGTTTGCCTTTGGCGGTGCCTATTGGCCTCTCGCCACTGCACATTCCGACCCTCTGTGGGTCCGAATGTGTTTTGGTTGTGTCAACGGAGCCCCCGGATGACTGGGGAGGGGGCGCAAGTACCATTTGCAAAGGACGCCATGTGCGCAACGCCCTTGTCCGGGCAAACGGGCACAATGGCGAGGCACAATGCGCAAAACGGGCAAAACTGTTGCGATATCCACTCCCCATTCAAAAGTACCGTTCGCAAAGCGTGCAATGCCCCCTGTCCCATGATCATCATCCGAATTGCGTGCCGCAGGCGCCGCAGGTTTTGCGGTCCCTATGTCCTCCGGTGGTGGAGGGTACTTGGCAGGTCGTCCGGTTCGGACGCAGGACCTTCATTCAAGTAAAGCCGAGCACGCACGGGGGGTAGGCACACACCTACGGGGCACCCAAGTCCTCCGCAGCCCCCCGCTCCGGGTGCTGCTGCGACTCTTGTCTGTGTGGTCTCGCGCCATCCCGTTTTGGTTCGAGGGCGTGCCGTCGCACACCCCCTTGTCTCCCGCGGCCCCGCACGTGCCCGGAGGAGGGCTTCCCTGTTCTGGAGGCAGCGTTCCCACAGGGCGATGGAGTCAAATGACGGGTGGATGAAGTGTAGCCCAACACTGGACCGAGTGTCACCGGGTGCGTGTTCTGCCTGGAGCGACGCTGATTTGATGGCAGCCGCCCGCAAGACCTGTTTGGGGGGGTTGGATGACGGGTCTACCGGGGGGGTATACCGGCTGGAGGTTCTGCAATTCAAATTCTGTACGAAATTTTTGTGGGCAATTTGTTCGGTGTTTCCAAGGATTTGCACGTCCACCAGGAAATAACAGGGACTGTCCACTATTTCTCATGAGCATTTTGTGGGAACGATACATAATTTGTTCGCTCATTTTTAAGAAATGGCACAGATTTTGTCGCGCCAGGATTTGTAGATTCATGTTTTCCTGGACATGGAATTCCCCCCCCCCCCCCCCACTTTGCTTCGTGGGGGTAGAACTGCTTGCGTGGCCACGTGAAGAATTCTCTTGCCTTCGGCAAGTCCACCTCGCAGAGAATCTACCCTCAGCAAGGGGGTACTGGTTGCACATGCCCCGGCGGTTTCCGCAGAACAGGCCCTCAACGCATGGGTCTGTCCGATGGGGGGAGTGCCCGGTCCGCTGGCGTCACCAGAACACCGGTTTGCTTGTCCGTGCCCCCCGCCTTCATTGGCCGGTGCTCATTTGACCTCCCCCCCTCCCCCTCCAGTGCCACGTACAAATGCCCACGGCAGCCGCCCGCAGGAAACTGGCAAACCCCCGCCCCCTTCGTGCGGGTAAAGTGCATGGCACATGCCTCGGGCACGTGGATGACACAGGCACAAGTCCCCCCCCCCCCCCTCCCGGCGGCGTGCAGAAGGACGGGGATGACGACTTTGTGCCGTACGCATCGGAGGGCGTTGCCTCTGCCTCTGTTATGAGCCCACTGCATTCGCTATTTACCCCCAATCCCCCATGCTATCGACGCCCCTCTGTCGTGAGCCCACACACACCCGCACACGCGCGCGCTCCCCGTGCCCAGGCCTGCGACGCA
This sequence comes from Eutreptiella sp. 'Long Island Sound 2002', assembly GCA_964036045.1. Classification (NCBI taxonomy): domain Eukaryota; phylum Euglenozoa; class Euglenophyceae; order Eutreptiales; family Eutreptiaceae; genus Eutreptiella; species Eutreptiella sp. 'Long Island Sound 2002'. The sequence goes on from OZ038397.1 coordinate 34,270,303, forward strand.
TGCGCCGACGGGTACATTGTGCCGGACTGCAAGCAGCGGAACGTTGCGCCGGCGCTCTACCGGACCTCCTCGTTCGACCTCAGCACCGAATTGTTTATCACTGTGCCGGCCGTGAGCAACGCCACTCACCACAGTACGATCGTCGGATACACCACTCGGGACGTATGTGTGCTCGTCGCGCTGGGGGGGCAGCTGACACTCGGGGCGTGTGTGTGTGCGCGCGCGCGCGTTCTCTTGTGCCACCGTAGGCGACACCAAAGGCATGTTGACTGTTGTGCCTGCGCGACTCCGTCACGAGGTCTTCATAGTGGGCGCCTTAGTTCACGGATTCGTGGGTCGGCTGGCGGGACATGGCGGGAGGGGGCCGAGCGTCCAATTCACAATGACGGATCCAAGCCGAACAAGGGAGGGGCCCCTTGGCAGGCGAGTTGGAGCGAGTTGGACATAACAGCGACTGTCTAGAAGCCCCCAAGACATAACAGCACCCAACCAGAGGCCCGCAGGAAATAACAACGACCGTTCACGGTCTCTGCACCACAAATCTTGGAATCTTGTGCCAAATGTTCAAGTGTTCATGAATTGGTACCAAAAATTTCCTGCACCCATTTTTGTGTCCATCCGAACGTCGCATGCACGGACCCCCCCCCCCTTTTCCGCATCCCCCGTGTTGCAGGTCGACGGCCCGGTGCTCCTGGGCAGCAACCCGTCGGTGGTGGTGATGCCGGACGGCGATGTGCTGATCCTCCCCCTCGGCGGCACCACCGTCAACCACATCTTCCGGATCGGGGGCCAGTACGTCTTGGCCACGCGCGAGGGGCAGTTCCACACCATCGGCGTCGCAGACCTGCAGCGGTGCCCCGCCTGCACCTTCCAGACCGCCGACCCCCTCGCGCTGCTCCAGAGCGCCAGCACCCTCCGCCACCCGCGCCGCCTCCGCGAGGCCCGCACCCTCAGCCTCCGCGGGTGGCTGCCGCCGCAGCTGCGGCCGTGGCCGGTCCGGCGCAACGACACGGCGCGGCACAGCGGCGCGACGGGCGCGCGCGCGGCGCGCTCCGCCCGCCCCGGCCCCGGCGATCGGCTGCTCATGGAGGTCCGCGATGCCGGGGCCCCGGTGATGCACGCGCTCCATCCGGCCCTTGAAACGGGGCCGCTGGCCGCCGAGTCGGTGACGGAGTGGTACATCGGGGGGGCCGGGCCGCCGCTGCGCTGGAACGGGACCAGCAACGGGACCGGGGCCGCCGCGCCGCTCGATATCGTGGGCCCCGGACCCGAAGCCGCCGGCGCCCGGGCCCGCAACGGAACGGGGCCGCCGGGCGTCGCTGCTGCACACGCGCTCGGGGCCGGGCCGCAGTGGCCGCCGGGCGGTGTCGGGGGCCGGTCGAAGGGCCGGCGTGCGATGGTGCCGGAGGCGGTGGTGGCGCCGGAGATCACCGCCTGCGCCGAGGCCCGGGGGCTCTTGTTCTGCGCGTTCTCGGGCACAGCGGAGCGCGTGATTCGGTCGATAGATCGGAGCACGTGGGTGCCGTCCCCCGACGGCCTCAACGTCACGGGGCTCATGGACGTCGTGAATCTGCTGCAGGTCTGCGGTGCTCCTTCGGGGCCAGAGTGTGGCCTTGCGGCAGATAAGATCCGACCAGAACCAACAATTGCAAAGTGGAGCACAGAAATGGCAGCGGGGTAGACCGCCTCGCCGGCCAAAGCCATACCCTACAAATATTAATTATTTGCAAAAATAATTAATTCCCGTCACAAGGGTTGTCTTACCGCACGGAGAGGGAGCGCAAAAAAATATTAATTTTCAGCTGCATCCCCTTCGCAACGATGACATCCGCAAAAAACAATCGCAAAAAGAAAATACTCTTTCCCTTTTTTGGGTGCTGTTGCAAAAGGTTTGCATAAATCAAATTCAAAACACCCAACGCAACAATGAGGATTCCACAAAACGTTAGGATTTGTATGGTAAACAACGGATACCATGGATGGGGTGGTGGTTCCAGTGTGAGTCAGTCAGAGAGGGCTATTTGTATGGTACGGAGGCCTTTGTTGTGGGTGATGTCACTTGGTGGCGGTGCGCTATGCTCTTTGGCAGCTTCAATGCCCGTTGCCGGTGCCCACCGTTGTGCACCGTTCGAGTTTCCCTTGATTTCTCTACCCACAAAAAAAAAACTCCAGAAGTCAATGAGCGGGTGGCCCAGGGAAGTATTAGAATGGCCGTACACCGCAGGAGGAGGGGGGTGACCCCCCCATGCCCCCCCTCCCCCAGGGAATCGCTTGAAGGGGGGGGGGGGCTTCCCCTCCCCACTGCACTGACTCTACCCCAAAGGCATTCCCATACCCCAACACCAGCCCCAACCGCATTTCCAACCGCCAGAAACCGCCTCCCCCAACCGCTTGCACATCCCCTGCGACCGCTCTGCAACCGCTCTGGGACTGCCCCGATGGCCCCCCTCCCCTTCAAGCAAAGCCCTGCCCTCCCCCCCCTCCAGACCAAAGTGACCATCGTGGGAAGAGACGAAATTTACAATTGGGAAAATCCGGTCGTGCCATTTTTGGTACACAAACTTTTGGGTCCCAGACCCCCTCCCCCTTTCTAACACTTTCCTGCGGGTGGCCTCACACTCGCGCCTTCAGTTGCCTTTCATGGGGTGCCTTTCAGGGCTTCCCCACACCACTTTTGGAGGGGATGGCCCGCGCTGCGCCCCAGCCCCTTCCCGTGCCCTGCCCAGATCCTCAACGCTACGACGCTGGTCCTCGGCGGTCGAAAAGACGGGCATTGGGAGATGGCCGTGGGCCCCATCGACGCGGCCGGCGGCATGGGCCCCGTAGCCACGGTGTTTAGGACCACCACCACCGAGGCCCCGGACCAAAGCTGCGCGGCCACGCTGTGCAGGTGCCTCCGCTGCGTCCCTTGCAACGCCTCGGCCGTCGCTGTGGCCGCCGCCTTGTGCCATGTGTCCCCTGCCCCTTCTGCCCCAGTAGCCCCCTGCTTCGTGCACGTGGGAGGTCACACAGGCGGTTGCATAGGCGGTTACTGGTGGTTGCAAAAGCGGGGGGGGGGGGGGGCAGGGTGGTCGCAACATGGCTGGTGACCCTTGGGGGCGCTAATCCTGCGGTGCCTGCGGCGCACAATTTGTGTAATTGTCATGGAACTGGGGACATTGTTCCTTTTGTGAACTGTACTCTTGGATGGGGAGTGGTGATTGCAACAGTTTTGTCCATTTTGAGTATTGTGCCTGGCAGGTTGTGTACCAATCCCTTGGAAGACACCCCCCCCCCCCCGACCCAATACCTAAATACGGTGAAAAACACATAAACACGGGCTCAAACATGCTTTATATAGCTTGGATGGTCATTGTGAGTGGTCACGATATCAAAAAACTAAGTTTCGGAAACTCCGATTTTTGAGCTGCCCAGGGCGAAAAACTGCATGAGCAGGTGGTGTGCCTCTCCATCCACACATGTAAGCCATTATTGGCGGAAACAGTGATTTCATGTCTTGCACACGGCCCTCGACCAGCCCTGGGCACAACATCCCCAACTCCGCCCTAAAGTGGGTAACACGGGTCACTAAGGTTGCCAAAAGCGCCGACATGGCAAAAACGACTCAAAACTGCTTAAGCGCTCGTCCCACCCCGCTCCACACAAACCCTTTGGATTTGGGACCCGAAAACAGTTTTTCGGCTCAAAAAAACCAAAAGATTCATGATTTTTGACCCCAAAAAGGGGGGGTCGTTTTTTTCGACATTTTTGACCCCCCCCCCCCCCAAAGATGGGTTTCAAGTGGGGGGGGGTCTGGGGGGGTCCGGACCCAAAAACTCATTGGGGGGTGCGTTTATTGGACAAAATGATGACTTTGCAAGGGGCCAAACAAACAATTCAGCCCCATGAGGTAGGGTACGCAAATAGGCCCCAAAAGGGGGATATGTGGCGGTTTTCCCCTACGCGCTGGCCTGCCTGGCTTTGATCTAACAACCTCTGCGACGTGGTTTCTCTCATGCCTCTGAGGCCCTGGGGGCACTGGTTGCGCATGCCCCGGCGGTTTCCGCAGAACAGGCCCTCAACGCATGGGTCTGTCCGATGGGGGGAGTGCCCGGTCCGCTGGCGTCACCAGAACACCGGTTTGCTTGTCCGTGCCCCCCGCCTTCATTGGCCGGTGCTCATTTGACCTCCCCCCCTCCCCCTCCAGTGCCACGTACAAATGCCCACGGCAGCCGCCCGCAGGAAACTGGCAACCCCCGCCCCCTTCGTGCGGGTAAAGTGCATGGCACATGCCTCGGGCACGTGGATGGCACAGGCACAAGTCCCCCCCCCCCCCCTCCGGCGGCGTGCGGAAGGACAGGGATGACGACCTTGTGACGTACACATCGGAGGGCGTTGCCTCTGCCTCTGTTATCGTCTCGATGGCCTCCCTCTGGCCCCTCTCCAAACACACGGAGGGGGTCCCCAGCGCAAGGTACTGAGGAGGGCTGCTGTTGGCCGCCGAATGGACCGTCGGAGGGCTGGTGGTGGGGCGGTGGGGCCTGCAGAGGGGGCCTGCACGTTAGGAACCACGCGTCAGAGGCCAGGGGATGGGGTTGTCGGGGCCACTGAACCTCCACTTGTTTTTTTTTTGGGGGGGAATTCCAATTTGCAAAGGACGCCGTGTACGCAACGCCCTTGTCCCGGCAAAACGGGGCGTTGGTACCGTCCATTTCTGTGCGTTCGCCCTGGGGCTGATCAAGGGTGTGTCGATGGGATGCTTCGTCTCTGCCCGCGCCGTTCTCTCTCTGCCGCAGCTGCTACTCCTTGGGGCAGAATTACTGTTCCCAAGTGGCGCGGATGACCGCGGATTCGCGCCACAACGTGTACGCCTCGTTCGCGGGCAATCAGGTGATCTACGTCATCAAAGTGCAGATCGCTGTCAATGGCAACAGCACGTCGGCCCGGGTCATCGCTTCGAACAGCATCCCGACGCCGTACGACCGACAGGTACGGGCCCCGGGTCGGCCACGGGTTTGGGGGGTGCCCACCGCAACGGGTGCGGGTACAGACCCAGTGCGAAGGGCAGACAAGGGCACACGCACGGCTGCGCCCACAGTCAGAGCCACAGGCCGAAGCAAAGCTCCACCCGCAGCCACAGGCACAGGCACCAGGCTTCGTTTATAAGAATTAAGTTGCAATGGGGGGGGGGGTCTGGGTGGGTGGGTCTAAAGCTTTGGACCCCCCCCCCCTCTTATAATTCCGAGGGTTTCCTGGGTTGGGCTCCTGCCATACCTTCTTTCTTTGGTCACAGGAGCCTTGTCTGGCTGTTTGCTGGTGCCCCTTTCTGTTGTGTCGTTGTGCAGGTGGCAGGTGTGCAGGTGGCAATTTTTCACATGGCGGACTTTTTTTTTTATAACATGTTAATGCTCTGGACCCTTTGTTGCACAAGGTTGTCAGAGCTGGTTGGTAGCCCAGTTGTCAAGGACCGTGACTGCAAATCCAAAGATCCTTGGTTCAAACTGGTATTGTGACCTTTTTGGTGTGTCACCCTTTGGGGATGGGGATGCCTAACCCGGCAGAGCGCCCTGCCTGCAATTTGGTTCACAAAAAATGCTCCCCACAGAATTATAAGAGGGGGGGGGTCTGGGTGGGTCAAAAGTGGGGTGGGTGGGTCTCGTCCAAAACACCCCCCCCCTCTTATAAACGAAGCCTGACAGGCACAGGCACTGGCCACTCAGCAGGCGACTTCATCGCGAGTGCTCTGCGTCTGCATTGCTCGACGTTACCTCTCGGGAACACGTGGAGTGGGTGTCCCGTGATGCGAGCGACTGCTCGTTCCCACTCCCCCCCTCTCTTGCCCGACCCCTCCTCCCCCTCCCCCGTGCTCTCCGCCCCCTCCCCCCCCCCCTCTCCTCTGCCCTCCCCCCCCCCCTCCCTCTGGAGCGTGGAGCCCGAGAGAATGATGGGTCTCAGGGGAGAAACGGCCTGCGCACAGTCGCGGCTCAGCCCCTCGACCGGCCCATACCCGGCCATTGCGGAGTGGCAAAAGCCGGGGGGGGGTCAGAGGCCAAAAACGAGTTTGTCGTCCCTAAACCCGGCCTTCCATTTCGGGCCCCTTTAATGCATTTCATTCTTTTGCCCGAGGACAATGTTTCTGATGTGGGGGGGTGGGGGGGGGTCGGCCGCCGCTGAGCAGGGCCCTGAATGACGCCGGCAATGGCCTGCGCCATACGCAGCACCGGACGAGAACTCCCACATCGTTTCCGGGGAAGTGCCTTGCCGCTGGCAATAGAATTTACCACCGGGAAAGTCCGGTCGGGCCATTTTTGGTACACAAAATTTTAGGTCCCAGACGCCCCCCACCACCCGTCCCGCTCAAACGACGCCCCGGGCGGGGGGGGGGGGGATGGGGGCGGGCTGGTCGTTGCAGGGGTTCGGCCTCTGTGCGGACCGGTGCCCTCCACAAATGTGTGCGGCCCAGTCGAGCCCTGAGCAGATGTACCGACATCTCTGCCCCGGGCACACGGAGTTGTAGCGGAATGGGGGTGCGTCTCCTTCTTCCCACTTTTGTGTGACTGTCACATTTGTTGCCCAAAGCAGCCGGGCCTGGACCTGACTTAGCTCTTGGCGCCGAGGACAGTTCTGTGGACGGTGGCCTCAGCCGCCATACCCCCCCCCCCAAAAAAAAAGCCTCAAATGATCGCTGGAAAAAACTGCCAAAACTGTGGAAAAAAATCCAAAATAATTCAAAAAATTCCAGAAGAATTCAAAATTTTCAAAAATCCAAAATTTGCGAAGCGGTGATCATTTTGAAGTACGTGTTCTGTGCCCCCGGTGCTGTCCTCCCCCACACCGTAGCAGTCCCCCTCGCCGGACTTGGATCGCCGTGTGCGTTGCAGTCCCCGGCCACCCCCTCATGCCTCAGCACGAGGAGCTGCTGGTGACCGCGATGAACGTCGACGACTCGTTGTTCCAAATCGGATTCGTCTGTGCCTCGAAGGCGGCCCTGCTGGGCACCGTGTCCGACACCGACGCCGACGCCCACGCATACGCCGATACCCCCTCGACCCTGTACAAGTGGAGCATGTCGACGCTGCAGGTACACCCCCATCGTCCAGAGCCTGCGGTGGCGGGGGGTGGGGGGGGCGAGGGCTGCGAAGCTGCGGAGGTTCGTCTGTTCCATTTGTTCTCGGGTCACGGGTGCAAGCGGAGGACCTACAGTCCGGGTCCCGGGGGGACCTAAGATTTCAGTGGTAGGGGCCGAAAGGGGAGGTGCATTCGTGGTGGGCGCCCTCGCACCGGGACGTTAAGGGGACGTTAAGGGGAATGGGCACGCGGATGACGTCGCGCGCGCTGCAGGACCGGCGGCAGCATCCGAACAATTTGTTACCCCTGTCCAAACGGCGGCGGGTGGCAGAAGGGGACGAGTTGGGCTTGGGGCCGTAGACGCGCCGGAAGGTCTGCAGGCGACCTGCGGCGTGGACGCGGGAGGGGGTGACTCGGCTCTGGCCCGAGGTGCCATGGGGGGTGGCGATGAGGAAGTGCGGAGGGCAGGCGGCGCCGGACGCCCTGCGCCGCGCCGTCGACCCGGGAGGCGCGGGCGACCGGAGGGGGATCGCGGGCGCACAAGGACGTTGCGGATCTGCTGCTGGACCGCCGGCGGTCTGGGAAGGGGGTCCGCAGGCCTGTCCTGGCGTCACCGCTCACAGACCGGGAGGGGCTGTTCAGTACGGATGTCCGTGATACCCGAAGGGGGGGCTTGTCTGAGGGTTTGGGGGGGGGGGGGGGGGGCGACAGGGACGGTTTTAGCACCGACGTCAGCGAAATCAGGAGGAAGAGGCGCAGGGCAGGTCATCAAGAGTAATTCTGACGGCCCTGACCCCAGAGTTTTGCCTAACAACTCAGCGTCTCCGGAAGGGGGGGGGGCTACCCCCCCCCCCCCCTCGGATGCCCGCAGCAGTACGGATGCCCGCAGCAGTACGGATGCCCGCAGTAGTACGGATGCCCGCAGCAGTACGGATGCCCGCAGTAGTACGGATGCCCGCATCAGTACGGATGCCCGCAGTAGTACGGATGCCCGCAGCAGTACGGATGCCCGCAGTAGTACGGATGCCCGCAGCAGTACGGATGCCGGCTTGTCATAGCAGAAGGTTCAAGGGCGAGAGGCCAATAGGCGCCGCCACAGGCCAACAGAGCCAACCACCAAGGCCTTGTGCCAACCCTCCCCCCCCCCCCTCGGACCGGGATTTCATTGAGGGAAAAATGAAATTTTACAAAAGGAAATATTGATTTGGCTGTTTTTGGTACACAGACTTTTGGACTTTTGGGTTCCAGGACCCCCCAACCCCCCCTTCTTTAAGGAGAGCTCTGCCTACCCCTACGGACCCTGACCGGGTCTGACCTGAAACCCAAGCGGTGGAGGCGCCAGAGGCCCCCTTTGGGACGACATGAACGATGTGTGACGGCGCCGAACGGCGCCTCGCTGGGCCGCTTGAACATTTTGTGTTGCGGCCCCGCCGCCCGAGACCTGCCGCACCGTCTGAGAATGCCAGACCGATGCCGGAGGGCGACGATTTACGGCCCCGCAACGCTTACGCCCCGGCAACGGCTCCGCGTTGGTCCCGTCGATTTTTTTTTTCCCGCGCCGTGGGTTTTGGCGGGGCATTTTTCCATCGGTGCCACTGTGTGCTCCGTGTGCCGTGTGATGCCTCGGTGCTGAGGGGGTGCACCGTGCGCTGCCCGCGCTGTGCGGAAAGGCGGCTGTTTTCCACCACCGGTAGCCACGGGTCCCAGGGTCCTGAAACCTGCACCTCCGATGCTGTTTTGAATGGATCGTGCACGCTTCTGTAGGGGGGGGGTGGTTTTCAGGGGTGTTCCGGGGATAAGCAACGTAATAATTGGCGCTGTGCGAAAATGCCCCCTGAGGTGCGCGATGTTCATGTTTTGTTTCAAGGAAGCGGATTGGGGCATGATGGCCTTTGTGGCATGTTTGGCCCCCTCGGTCTTCGGAATAGTACACCACATGTTTCCGCGTGTGCCATGCACCGTGTGACGCGTAAGCGACGCCCTTGTCCAGGCAACACTGCGCGTTGGTTCCCTCCATTTCTCGTCATTTGTAGTTGCTTGGACAAGGGGGGAGGGGGGGGGGTGGTGGTTGCCTCAACGATTTCACATGCGACTGGGAAGTCGTGGCACGCCATTCAGGGGCAAAGCGTGGGGGTCTGGTCGCATCAAAAGCGCCTTCGACTGAGGAATGTCAGACTTCCGATTCAGTGATGCCGGCGTCGTGTTTGCAATGCGTAAGCCCTTCACAGGACACGACCAGGGCTGTCATTAAGATCCGTTTTTTGTTAAGGACAGCCCCTGGGGACCACAAACCGCCAACCGCCAACCGCCAACCGCCGCCCACCGTTCACCGCCAACCACCGCCAACCGCCAACCATTCCTGTGTCTGTGGTCCTGTGTCTTGCCCCATGTTGTGACCATGAAGCAGAGAGCGTCCCCGTGAACGTTCGTTTCTGTTGGCGTTACTAACCCTCTTTTTATTCCCTGCACAGCCCTGGACACGACCCCCCCCCCCCCCCGCGCCAAAGACGCATTTACCCGCCAACCTGCCCCGGGCCCCCGTGCCTCATCCCGTCCGCAGGTCACGGGCTCCGTCCGATTCCAGGACGTGACCATCAGCAGCCCGTCGGGCACTATCGAGCGCACGCCGGAGGTCGTGCAGGGCCTTCACGTGAGGGCCTACACCCGCAAAATGGACGCGCTGGTGTTCATGAAGTGGACAATGAAGGTCTGCGGTCCGGGGGCTGCACATCCCTGCCCCACCGCCCGGCACGGCCCGTTCGCAGACAGGGCGCTGCATGCGGACCCCTCAAACGGCCATTGGCTGTGTGGAACGGCAGGGGAAATCGGGTTTTCAATTTGGGGTGGGGGTCAATAGAGCCCCCCAAAACGGGGTTGGGGTTGGGTTTGGGGTTGGGGTTGGGGTTGGGAAAAGGGCTCAATTGACAGGACCATTAATCAGTGATTATGAACTCTGGCGCCGAAGGCGCCGAAAATTTTTGAGCATTGAAAATGGTCAAACAGTGTTTCCCCCAAATACATGGCAAATGATGACTTCTCTGAACGCCCCCGAGGCGCTGAATCCAAAAGTCCGATGTTCACTTTTTCATTTGCTGCCGAATTTGGGTCTGGGTCACCTCCGAGGCCCGGTCAGTCTCGGTAGGATTTTGGGGGTCCCGTCAATTGAGCCTTTTTTTGGGGGGAGGGGGGTCTAGCCAGAGGGCCGTATCAACCCCTGCAGCCCCCTCCCCCTCCGAAGTTGAAAGCCCGCCCACCCCAGCAGTGTGCCCTGACTTTCGCTGGACATCCAGTTGACACGACATGACCTACTGCGGCGCTGAAAGCGCAATTCAAACGAATGAGGGTTCTGCCGCGATGCATGGTCCCGTCCTTTGTCCTTCCGGGGCTTCTGCTGGGCGTTACTCCCATCAGAAACACGAGAGAATGGCGTGCCACAGTATTGCCTCCGTCACTGCCATTCAGTCCCACCCGCCAGTCCTCTGGAGACAGCAATGGGTGCAGGTCATGCGCATGGCCCCAGACGTGACACTAGCGTCTGCCCGCTCAGACATGATCGGATGCAGCAGGGTCCTACTGAGCCATACACTGGACGCGGCACGTTCCTACGGAGTTTTGGTGGTGCGGAGGGCGGGTATTACTGACTCGCCGTCGATAGGAGGCCGATCGCCATCGAGAACCAGCTCCCCTGCCAGACGCTAGTGGCACGTCTGCGCTGCACACGCTCTCGCCCATTTGCGTGATTGAGGGCTGTTGTAAGACGGGGCGTCTTAGATTTGGAGGCGTCTTACATCCGTATTACATCCGTCTTACATCCGTCTTACATCCGTCTTACATCCGTCTTACATGCGTCTTACATGCGTCTTACATCCGTCTTAGATTACGTAAGACGGGGCGTCTTAGAAAATCTAAGACGGGGCGTCTTCTAAGACGGGGCGTCTTAGAAAATCTAAGACGGGGCGTCTTAGATTATCTAAGACGGGGCGTCTTAGATTATCTAAGACGGGGCGTCTTAGATTATCTAAGACGGGGCGTCTTACATTAATAAGAACAGGGTGTCTTAGAGTAAGTACAGGTGCAGTTTTTTTCATTCAAAAAGCTATGGGATTGAACAAGATCAGGACATAATACAAATGTAGGAAACAAACCACAAACTACCGAACACCCTACCTGCGCCGGGTGAACGCTGCCAGCGGACCGTTTGGTGGGGAAGGGGGCCTTCGGCCCCCTTCCCTAATATTGGCCCTTTGCGTCTACAACATGCCCACGGTGTCTACAATTAGCAGGCCGCGTCTACTTGGGGCAGACAGTGTCTACGGACCACATAACACCATGCCCGTGTGTGCGGGTGAACGCTTCCAGCGGACCGTTTGGTGGGGAAGGGGGCCTTCGGCCCCCTTCCCTAATATTGGCACTTCGCGTCTACAACATGCCCACGGTGTCTACAATTAGCAGGCCGCGTCTACTTGGGGCAGACAGTGTCTACAGACCACAGAACACCATGCCCGTGTGCGCGGGTGAACGCTGCCAGCGGGCCGTTTGGTGGGGAAGGGCGCCTTCGGCCCCCTCCCCAAATAATGGCACTTCGCGTCTACAACATGCCCACGGTGTCTACAATTAGCAGGCCGCGTCTGCTTGGGGCAGACAGTGTCTACAGACCACAGAACACCATGCCCGTGTGCGCGGGTGAACGCTGCCACCGGACCGTTTGGTGGGGAAGGGGGCCTTCGGCCCCCTTCCCAAATATTGGCACTTCGCGTCTACAATATGCCCACGGTGTCTACAATTAGCAGGCCGCGTCTACTTGGGGCAGACAGTGTCTACAGACTGCAGAACACCATGCCCGTGTGCGCGGGTGAACGCTGCCAGCGGACCGTTTGGTGGGGAAGGGGGCCTTCGGCCCCCTTCCCAAATATTGGCACTTCGCGTCTACAACATGCCCACGGTGTCTACAATTAGCAGGCCGCGTCTACTTGGGGCAGACAGTGTCTACAGACTGCAGAACACCATGCCCGTGTGCGCGGGTGAACGCTGCCACCGGGCCGTTTGGTGGGGAAGGGGGCCTTCGGCCCCCTTCCCCAATATTGGCACTTCGCGTCTACCATATGCCCACGGTGTCTACAATTAGCAGGCCGCGTCCACTTGGGGCAGACACTTGGGGCAGACAGTGTCTACAAACTGTAGATGGGATGCCCCCCAAAACACACTCAATACCCAAATAGGGTGGAAAACACCTAAATGCTGCTCAAAACATGCTTTACACAGCTTGGATGGTCATTGTGAGTGGCCGGGATATCAAAAAAATCACTTTCGGAAATTTCGTTTTTTCACCTGTACAGGGTGAGAAACTACATAAGCAGGTTGTGTACCAGTCCCTTGGGAGCCCCCCCCCCCCGACCCCACCCAATACAATTGCAGGTGGGTGTTGTTGTTTGATTCTGCACCCATTTTGCAACAAATCATTTGGGAGTAAGAACGAAGCAGTTTGGGCATAGATGCATATGGCACTGAAGCATCGTCTCCCTTATGGTGGTAGTAGCAGCCATACTCTGAGTATGTCCCGTGGTACCATCCGATTTCAAGGGTTAAGCCCCGTTTTCCCTGTGGGGTACTGAGGTGGGAGACCCCCAGGCCCAAATGTTGCAGCTGGCTGTTGTTGTTTAATTCTGCACCCATTTTGCAGGGAGTAACAACCAAGCAGTTTGGGCATAGATGCATATGGCACTGAAGCATCGTCTCTCTTCTAGTGGCAGTAGCAGCTGTACTCTGAGTATGTCCCATGGTACCATCCAATTTCAGATGTTAAGCCTCATTAACCCTCTAGGGTACTGAGGTGGCAGACCCAAGGCCTAATTATTGGCGCTAGGTGTTGTTGTTTAATTCTGCACCCATTTTGCAACAAATCATTTTGGAGTAACAACGGAGCAGTTTGGGCATTGTCCCTAATGTGTGAGGCACAAAAAGGCAGCAAAGCACTGCTAACGAACAGAAATCCGGTCCATGCCAAATGTTCTGCCATTGCTTCGGGGTTGCCAAGTTGGCATGGTTCATTTACCGCCGCCTCCGAGGTGGTGGCTTAGGCACTAAACTTTGGTCAAATGCCACGGAGTACAAGCAATCTGCAAAGCAACGTGCATCCCACGTGTCCACCGTAATGTTGTTCTGAACAAGAATAGCAGGGGCAGGGCAGGGCGCAGGCAGCATGAGACATGCGCATGATCTGGCCCTGGCACCCACAATCACAAGCAGTACCAAATGTGCCTGGTGGAGATGGACAAGCATGGCCTTGAATTGTGACATGGAGGGGGGGTGCTTCCTATTTGCAAATAGGGTGGACCATAGTCTGCGCACAGAAAAAAGTTGTTTCCCTTTCACCTTCTGCAGCAATTGGAGCATGTTGGGCTTACTGTGTACTTCCTGCATGCCAAAGGGTGGGGCCAAGAGGGCTTGAAATGCTTCAGGCTCGGCCGCGTAGTCCCATACACCGGATTGTAGAGGAATAGGCTGCTGTGATTGAACGAAATGACCCCGGTCCACATCTCCAAGCAGAGTGTAGTTATGTACAAAAGAAATCGCATCGGGGCCTGCAGCAGCCTGAACAACAGTGCCAGGGCGTGAACTGGAACTCTTGTAAACCTTGGCTTTTTTGCCACGTGCACGGACCACTCTCGGGGCCCCATCAGAAGCGTTACCAGTGGAGGGGTCGTCAGGGCTGATGTCAAAACGAGAAGGGGACACGTGGGGAGAGGATGCTGGCAGACATGTATTAGAACGGCAGTACACCGTAGGAGGAGGGGGGGTACCCCCCCCTGGACCCCCCTCCCCCCCCCCCCTAGACCCCCCTCCCCCCCCCCTCCCCCCCTTCTAATGTGTGATTGAACACCTGATCGGCCTGTTGCTGTCACTGTAAAGATGAGACGCGGTGTCAACTGACACTGTGCTCTCTGCAGGTCCTGCAGCCATCTTGTTTTTTCGGTGTGCTGACATTTTCAGTGGGAAGCGGCGCGAGACGGCCTACAATTTGGCGCAAAAGAGTGCTGCCTTTTTACAGAAGCGGGTCTTGGCATCGCAGCAGAGGTTATTGTGTAGAGCGGCAAAACGTGGGTCAGCGGACCATTGCCGCATTTTGCCTTACGAACTGCATGCTATACGACATATTGTGCAGCCCAACCTGTATGCTGTGATGCCACGCAACACTAATTTGTTGCAGCATGTGTGGACACCAGTGGCACAGATTACTCCAGCTCTTCCGATGGACAGTGTGATACGTCTTACGAGGAGAGTTCTGATGCCGAGTAACCCGGACCTGAATGACCCTGTGTGTACCTGAGTGAACCTGAATGAACCTGTGTGTACCTGAGGGAACCTGGCGCTTGCATTGTATTGCAGATTCACCATCCAGAGACATGCGGGTGTGCTTTGCAAAGAAAAGGGTGAGCAGAAATGGACAGCCGAACCACCAGGACCCATTTTCAAAAATTGGTCCTGGTGGTCTCCCACCCCAGTACTAAGTGGTCGTGACTTGCCTTAACCTCTGTAGTTGGGCAGGGTTACAGGCCCTTCTCACACTGGCAGACGTTTGTGAACACTGTGGTCAACAACCTATAGAGAACTTCTGGGAATTTTTTTTTGGATAACATGTCATGCTATGAACCTTGGGATGCATGAGGTAAGCAGTTCTGTGTGATAGGTGAGTGGTAGAACAGTGCGCTGCAGGTTTACAGGTAGCTGGTTCAAACCCCACCGGAGGCATTCTTTTGCTGGTGATGATGTCCCACAGATTTTCGTTTTTTTGGGTGCCATTGCCATCTTCGGCAGAAAAAAAAAGATTTTTCCCAATTTTTTGCCGGACACCCTAGGAGGAGGGGTGTCCCAGCCAGACCCCCCTCCCCCCCCCCCCCTCCAGACCCCCCCCACCCCCCCCTCCCCCCCTTCTAATACATGGTTGGATGCTGGGCTACGTGCATAAGGATGTGCAGAGGGGGATGCAGACGTGCGCCGGTCGGTGAAAAAGGGTTTGCGCATCACACGTGCTGAACTAAGTGTGTGCAGGGAAGGAGGGACATTGACATCAGGCTCAATCTTGAAATGCCGAAGGACCTCTGGGTCCGTGTCCTCCATTGCAGCTATCGAAGCATCATCCTCGCCAAAAGAAATGTCATCCAATGATGCATGGGGAGACAACCTTGGGCTGCGTGCATAGGGATCAACAAGGGGGGATTTAGACACGTCCTGTGCAGTGGAAAAGGGGTCCTGCGGCACGTCAGCGGAAGCACCTGTGCCAGGGAAGGAGGGACATTGTCACCAGGCTCAGTCTTCGCCACTCCTAGGACTGCAGGGTCCTGCACTGGGGCTGTCAAAATATCATCATCACTACTGACAGAAATGGTCTCCATGGGCACAGAGGTGGGATTCACCACAGGTGCAGCAGATGGTGCAGTAGCACTGGATGTAGTCACTGCAGGGCTACCAAATGTTGCAGTTGTGCAAACGGTAGATGCAGCAGATGCGGCATGTGTCCGCGCCACGGTACTGGAAGCACTACGCGCAGAACCATGGGTATGCGGATTGAGGGCTGGCACATTCCTCACACTGTCCCTATGAGCAAAAGCGGAGAAGGGATTAAAGGGGACATAAGACGGGTCTGCATCCCACGTAGCTCGAAGGTGGTACAATTTGGCCAGGGGGGCCACAAAAGTGCAAAATTGGCCAGAGCCTGCAAGTGGTGCAACATCTACGACCCACGACGTTGGGTCTTCATCATCATGTACTCCTTCGACTGGTTGCAAACCTCCCAACGCTGTTATAGCAGATGCCTTATGGCCACCAATGATGTACTTGTTGCGGCCCTCCAAGCAGTTGGCAATGTAAAAATAAAAAGTGTCCGCGTCCCTGGGGTTAGCAGCAAACCTATAGCGACCTGTCGTACTGTTGCCTTGTTCAGCCGCTGAGCTTTTCACGCGCGACAACTCTGGGAATTGCGACATCCCGTACCCTTGACATTTATGCACGGTACCATGAAATCGGTCCAACACGCACTGCACATCAGACAGCACGTTGTATTTGGCAGATGTTTGCGAAAGCCTGCATGCATAATCAAACAAAATCCAATCAAAAGAAAATCCACCTGTTCTGTGGCGGGTCGAGATAGACCACAAATTGTACAAAATTTGGTGGGACCCCTCGGCTCCCACCATCTCGTCGAAATGCACAACAACTGTACAAGGGCGAGACACTGTCATCAAACCATTGGTGAACCCAGTGAAAACGACAACCTTCTTTTTGCATCCTTGACCAGAAACGGACCACACTGTCTTGCGGCGCATTTTTTGCTTTGCACCCACTTGGTGACCACCCTTTCCCCGCCCCTGTCCTGCTGCCGTGTGTGGTGGCTGTTGCCGTGACTGTTGCGTTGTTGTTGCGCTTGGAGTGCAGGTGGCACCTGTAGCATGAGAAAGAGCAATTTCATGGAGCATAGATGTGTATTCTGTGTCCAATGTGGGCTGTGGACTCCGTGACACAGCAGTTTCCTCCTCCTGTGCAGTACTATAGGCATCTGTAGTTTCATGCTCAGAGTCCCCTGATGAAGCCTCTGGCAATGCCTCCATGACATCACTGCCAACATCACCTTCAAGCACCTGTGTGTACACCACGTGCCCAGGGGTGGAATGTTCTTTACAGAAGCACGTACCAGGCACGGGTGCTTTGCTACACTGTGCTTGTACGTGCAGGCCGGTTGTCGGGTCACGCTTATTCTGCCGAATACCGTACATGCAAACCCGTCTGCACACCTTTGAAATGCAATCCACGACGACACAACTATCATATACCTCTGCTGTATGTCGTTTTATGTCTGGGCGTACCCTTGGCATACCGCGAATGTGATTGAGATGAGCGGGCTCACATGCAGAGCACTGATGATGTTTACTGGGCAAGCCATTGAGACGAAGGAACCCGGTCACCTCTGAGACAACAGTGTGTAAATCTGGGCACCTAAAAAGGGCCTGCCCTCGCGCCTCACGGTAGTACCGCATGCACCAATCCAAGAAAACAACCTCTTGGAGTTTGGTGCGCGGTACTTCCTTGACACCACCCTCTGCCTGGAAGCTTGCAAACTGCAATACTATGCGCTGCTGTAACTCATGGACATATGGGCGGCCAAACACATTGCGTGCCAGTACAATGTGATCTCTCGGAAGTGACAACCTGTACACCTCCTCGTCCTCACCCTCACCCACTGTTGCTGTATCGTAGCCGCACAATGCCAGACATTGGTGGCGGCGCATCGAAATTAGAGCTATGGGCTGCCGTGTGACTGACTCTTCAGTGTACCTTATCCTCCCATATTGCTGCAGCACTTCGCCACGGCACTTGACACAGTGCGGGGTCCATGGGAGGAGGTACTTCGGCGGTGCGGCCTCATCAACGGTGCACTCGTGGCCCACTGTCTGGTATGTTGGACTGAGGAACGGTACGCCACTACGCCAAACACGGACCAGCATGTCCAACACCAACTGTCATGCTGTACGCTTGTCTGTCGGTAGAGAACCTGTGACAAGTGTTCACTGACAGTGCAAAGAACAGTGCGCATGTGCACAACTCTCTGAGACAGTAGCCCCACAACTCCACACTATTCCATTGCCCTACAGCGCCGCAGACCCATACATGAGCAACTTTCTGGATAGGTGGTGCATTTCCTGGATCTCAGTGGATCATCGCTGTTAGTTACAAGCCTTGGGATAAATGTTGTTAACCCCTGTTGCATGAATGCTGTCCATTCTTGGTTGCTCTTAGATATTTGCAGCTGATTCCTAAGGGCAGAGTTCCTGTTAAGGGGTTTGGGTTGGGGGGAGGGGGGTCTCCCCCCCCCCCCCCCCCCAAGGGGGGGCGGGTGTGCTGAGTTTTTAGAGTTGCCAAAACGAATTTTTTGTGAGCCAACATGAAAAACTGGGATCCAAACCTAGTTTGCCCTAGATTACTGGAATGTATACAACAGGGTTGGAACCTGTGCATCCACCTCTGAAAGCAGGTATATGTACCATTAGGGTACTGCATACAGCGGTCACAGTGACTTTCATGGATGGCATAAAGACCAAAATCCAATTTTCTTAGCGAAAAATCTGACAATTTATGTGTGCAATCCCTCCCTTTCATGAACATAGATGTCATAGCTGTAGTACAAGCACCTAATAAAATGCAACATACAAACAGAGGTAACAAGTGGCACACAAATTGGCCAAGGTAGGACACATTGCATACTGTTTTTTGATTGACGAATGTCATCCACAATGATATCTAGAGCGGCGTCGTGGCCTTCATGACGGATAAACTCCACGTAGCAATGGAAATGCTTCGCCAGAAACCCGAGGACGAAGTCCTGGGTTTCCTCGTCCATGGGCCAAACACCTCCACGAAGGGCAATGACATTTGTGCTACTGACAAGCCTCCAAGGGTATATTCATCCAATAATCCTACCCTGTGCACTACAATGTACTAACAACTCGGCTACCGCCCACGGCCGCCAACAATGTGTAACAGGGCACTCAAGGCCTACAGGTGATGTCGAGAAAACAGGCCCAATCCACTATTGGCCCACCACTACCACTGCCAGCGTGCTGTACCAGTGAAACCAGTGAAACCCTTGCGCAAAGCAAAGAAATCCAATGCATGTGTCCAATGCATGTCATGTGCACTTGTAATGCTGCACAAGCGCCAAAAGCGCCAGAAAAAGCGCCAGAAAAAGCACTAGAAGCGCAGAAAACAGCGCCAAAAAAGGTTCCGGGTTCTTTGTGACTGTGTCCAATGCATGTCATGTGCACTTATAACACTGAAAAGCCGCCAGAGAAAGCGCCAGAAGCTCCAGAAAAAGCGCCACAAAAGCGCCAGAAGTGCCAGAAAAAGCGCCAGAAAAAGCACCACAAGCGCAGAAAACAGCGCCAAAAAAGGTTCCGGGTTGTTTGTGATTGTGTCCAATGCATGTCATGTGCACTTGTAATACTGAAAAAATGCTAGAGAAAGCGCCAAAAGCTCCAAAAAAAGCGCCAGAAAAGCGCCAGAAGCGCCAGGAAAAGGGCCAAAAAAAAGTGCCAGATGTGGGTATTGAACCCATGACCTCACCCCTGTGAGCACCCGCATGTACCAACTCGGCTATGACATGTCTCTGCTCACATTTGGCTTATTGGTGGTATACATTCTGAACATATTTTGGTGATTGGGGTCACTACGCAATGCCCTGCTGAGGGTTTTCTACCAAAAAAGGTCCGCCCCGCACAATGGCCCGTACAGTGGTAAATTTTGCCCCGAACAGGGGGGGGGGTTACCGGAGGGCACCCAAAATCCCAAAAAATAGCACGCACCCCCCCCCCCCCGGGGGGTAGGCCTCCAAACGTCAATCAATTGCCTGTGCAACAACTACGAAAAGACACACAGCACAATTTCAAATGGCCCCACCAAATGGGGCAAGCAGTGGTGTTGAAAAACACCGTGTTCGACACAAAGTGTGCCAGTCTTCATGGAAACGGCATTCAGGACCCTCTCAAAAGTCAGAGTCCGAGGAAGACTCAAACTCCCGGAACGAAGGTGGTGGTGTCGGTGACCATTGTAGAGATGGGGCATCCCACCCACTGTCAGACCCAGAGTCCGACACGTCTGCCGCCACCATGTCTTCCTGTGTGTCTTGCAAGAGTGGAACGTAGTATTGTAAATTGTTGTCCCACACTACTTGGTTGCAACGGGGGCAAGATCCATCATTCTTGAACGGGCAACCACAAGGAGCACAGTGCAATCGCCCCTTTGTGCACTAGCCTGCAGCATCCAAAGGCCACAAGCAGCCCTCACAACGCTGAAATGCAGACATATAGTGCTCGTGTACAGGATAACAAGCATGGCACAATCAATTTAGTAGTTTACTATGAAAGGCAAGAGTGTACAACATAGTCACAAAGCAACACAAGTGCACCCTGTAGCAGGGTGCACAGCAACAGTGGCTGCACCATGACTTTTGCCGTGTCCACTTTCACATCAGCAACATCCCATTCTATTATGTGGTGTTGTTCCCTTCTCCTGTTCTAATCTCTTCTTTACAACTGCTTGCATCCATGTACTTTGCTGCAAGTATTCTCTTCCTTCCTTTCACCCTTCTTGTCAATACTTCTTGCTAATACATTCTGACATGCAACACACAAATTTGGAACTCTACAGAACACCTGTTGGCACAACGTCACAACACAACACCGCAAGGGAGAGGGGGTTTCGACAGTGCTGCAGGTCAATGAGTCTGTCCTCTGTGGCCTATGCTGAGTTTTCCCTAACAAATTCCTTTACAAAGCCGTCACAAAAGAGTGCAAAACAGGAGGGGCTGGGTGCAATTCCTGAGTAATGAACCATGTGAATCGTAACACATACACACCACAAAATTTTTTTAAAGTCTTCAACATCCCTGACCTGTTAAAGTCACTTAATGTGTGGAACCCGAAGGCTGGGGGCAAACAAGGCGGGGGTGGCCCTGGCGGGGAGGGCAGTAGAGGAACTTACAGGTTTTTATTTTTATATCCCACCATGCTCTATTGGACCCCTTGGGTGCCTAGGCGTCCTCTCCTCCCCCCCCTATAGGGCAAGAAGGTGAAACCTGCCTGCCCAGGCACCCAGCCATCAGACAGCACCAGTTTAACATTGAAAGAGACGGTCCCCAAAAAAGAAAAAATAAAATTTGCGAAAGCAGTGCTGCCAGTGGCCCCCTTGTGTTTAACAGACATTTGTTTGTTTCCTTGATTGGGAATGGCTGGTGCCAAAGGCACCGGAGGTCGGGGAAGGGGTCGAGAGCAAGGGGGAGGGGCTTAAGGGGTATGTTGACCTGTAACTGCCTGACAAGGTCCCCCCCGTAGGGGGACCTGCAGAGATAGTGGGGGGTGAAGAATTGCACTTGTATCCGCCTGTTTTCCCTCCAAAAATGGACTCTGGGATTGCAGTCCATTCCTACACAGGCATACAAATGTGGATGAGTTGGACTCTGGGATTGCAGTCCATTCCTACACAGGCATACAAATGTGGATGAGTTGGACTCTGGGATTGCAGTCCATTCCTACACAGGCATACAAATGTGGATGAGTTGGACTCTGGGATTGCAGTCCATTCCTACACAGGCATACAAATGTGGATGAGTTGGACTCTGGGATTGCAGTCCATTCCTACACAGGCTTACAAATGTGGATGAGTTGGACTCTGGGATTGCAGTCCATTCCTACACAGGCATACAAATGTGGATGAGTTGGACTCTGGGATTGCAGTCCATTCCTACACAGGCATACAAATGTTTTGTTTCCCTGGGTAACCAGTACCTCATATACCAGACTCACCTGACGACAGGGCTTGACAATTCGCTCCTGCATAGCCAATGCAGGGCGCTAAGGGGCAGTCTTAACTTCACGGCATCAACGCCGCAAAGAAAGATTGCTGTTTTGCAGAAACAAACCAGAGCCGCCATAGGCATTGTTGACCCCTCGGGTTTCCATCCCGGCGCCAACCCTGGTTTGCTTCTTAGACTGAAAATTGCCGCGCCAAAATAGCAGAAAACGAAAATAAACGAAACAATTGCTACTGCACCTACCTATCTTTACTAGTGCTACTAGTGCATCCATCCTTCAAACAAGTAGGTCTGCATACCCGCCACCCAGTGGCTGGGCCCCAGGTCTGTCGCCCAGGGTTGGGAAGGGAGACGTACCTACTTACAATCACCCAATATCTTGTTTGACCCAAAGGTAGTAACTGATCCCACCTATTTAAGCATAGCGGTCTATTTAGGTCGCAGTGGTCCAGACAAAGCTCCTACTTACCACAAACCAATATCGTGCCAGACAGTCACCTGCCACCCTGTGGCTAGGCCCCAGGTCGCTTGCCCGGGTTTTGGAAAGGAGAGAATTTGTTAACCCAACCTCGTTTTTGATTGTTTTCATACTTCCTCTCTGATTTTGGCGCTCACTGCACTACATCATTGATATCGATCTCGGAAACGTTTCACGCTGACCAAACGAAACCTACAAGAGAAAAACAGGCATACCTTCCCTAACCTTCCCTGTTTGCAACCACCTTCGCAGAAGAGGGCCCGGTTAAGGAAGTGAGTGATGGGATGGAGTGGTGAGATGGAGTGATGGGATGGAGTGATGGGATGGAGTGATAGGATGGAGCGATGGGACCGGGAACCCATTTTTGCGTAAGGCATGAAGCCAATAAATAATTTTTTACACATTTTTTTTGCGGACAATAACACCTTGTGCCGGGAATTAATTATTGACGCAAATCTTTAGGATTTGCATGGTATTAGATCTGTATGACCAACCCCGTCCTACACACCTCTCTTTTTCATATTATTCATTCTATTATTATCATATTATTCGTTCAATCCATCACACACTGCAATACACATTCCAAGTACTAGACGCCCCGTCTTAGACTATGTAAGACGGGGCGTCTTACATGCGTCTTACATCCGTCTTACATGCGTCTTACATCCGTCTTACATGTGTCTTAGATTTTCTAAGACGCCCCGTCTTACAACAGTACTGCGTGATTGCCTCGGTCCAAGCCGCTGGTGCCTGCGTGGCTGGCGGTCACATGCTCTCCCACCCCCTCCGCACACAGTCCGGCACACCAACGCCTGCCAGAACCGTTTTGTTCTGAGGGATAATCTTTGGACCGGTGGACGGTCGGATCAAGGGGATGCGGAAAGGGGGGGCTGACGTGGACGACCTGAGTGTGGAGGGGTGTGGGCAGCAACAACTCGGCACCCACGGGGGGGTTGGGGGGGGGGTGGGGGTCCCCCCCCCCCATGGACCCCCCCCCCCCCAGCCCCCCAAAAGATTGGGCCAAGTCTTCTTCCGGGCATTCGGCCAATCAAACATTTTCTCTGGCGCCTTCAGTGGGAATTAGTTTAGACCAAAGATTTTCTTCGGCGCTTTCGGCGCCTCTGAAAACTCAGCAGTGCAACGACCCCCGCAACAACCAGCAAAGCCCCCAATACGCCAACTACTGGGCGCCGCTGACGCGCACACGGCACATCCCGCCGCAATCAGTACAGCCCCGGCACACCGACCACTGGGCTCCGCGAACGCGGAAACGACACCAGCAAGAGCACCGGCCGCAGCGGCCGACAGAACGCAGCGACCCAACGCAACATGCGAAGGGCAGAACGGGTGACTGTCCAGGGCCCCTTAAAGAAACAACAGCCCGACGGAATGTCACACGGGGGGGCTGGACCCCCCTCTTAAAAGGATCCCTGGCCTCAGCCGGGCACTGCTCCCTGACCCTGTGGATGCCCCCACACTTGAGGCACGGTGCGAGGCCTCCCGGTGAGCCACTGCCGGAGCGGTGGTTCGCAATTTCGTGAACCATTGCCACAATGTCTGACTAGTGCACGCTGGTCGGCTTTGGTCGCTCAAGGGCAATGCCGCTCCCCCCTCCCCCAGACCCCCCCCCCCCCCCCCCCTGTAGCGTCCGCTGAGAATCAGGGTCGCGTTGTATTGTTGTGTCTCACAGCCCCCCGCATCAGCGCACTGTCCACCGTGCCCCAACAACACCCGTGTTCACTCCAAGAACACCGGCTTCCATGTGCTCATCGGGGCATGGTCCACCAGTTTTGCTCTTTCCGGCCCCCATCCCTCCCCCGTGCCTGTGCTGTTTCTCCGCCATCCCTTTAACCCCCCCCGCCCCCCCGTGCGTAGTCCCCCCTCCCCCGGGGGGAACCGTTGAGTGCCCCCACAGTCCACGGGGCTGAAGATGGCCGACGAAAATGTTTTCCTGCTGCAATTCAGTTGTTGTGGAAAGGTCGGGTCTGGGGTTTGTGTCCTCGCTCATAGTCCCCCCCGACACCGTCATTTGATGACAGGTTCCCCCAGGGGGTCGGGGGGACACCGTAGATGTTGCACGGGGCGGCAGGGCACTGAGGCATCAGGTGATACAGACACCCCATCACCTCATCGCACCCAACGCCCATGCGTAACTTGAGCCACTCATTCACTCACTCACTCACTCACTCACTCACTCACTCACTCACTCACTCACTCACTCACGCACCCACTCACTCACTCACTCACTCACTCACTCACTCACTCACTCACTCACTCACTCACTCACTCACTCACTCACTCACTCACTCACCCCCTCCCTCACTCACTCCAGTCCCCAGCAGAAGCACACAACTCATCCCCAAACCCCAACTCTCAGGTCGTCGAAGTCAATCTTTTCGCCGTGGAATCCGTCATCCCCGACTACGCCGAGGCCACCGGGGGGACGAAGATCCAGGTCTACGGCGAGGGGCTGTCCTTCTACAACGGCTCGCGCTGCCGCTTCGGCAACTCAACGCCGTCTGCCGCGCGGTTCATCAGCACCAACCACATGGAATGCGTGACGCCGTCCTCGCCCACCGGCGGTGATGAGACATGCACTGGGCAGGCGCTGGAGATTGACCTGATCGGTATTGTGGGCCCTCACGAAAAGCGAGGGTGTACTGAATGGGCGAGTGTTTGCTCATGGGGTGGGCGGTGGCGTGATACCGCCTGCTGCCAGGGGGGCTGGGGGCAGGCCTTTGCTTAGTGGCTGGTTGATACTATACCGGGGGGGGGGGGGGGGGGTGGGTGGGTGGGTCAGAGGCCAAAAAAAAGTTTGTGTACCTAAAATCGACCTCCAAGTTCGGGCCCCTTTGATAAATTTCATTTTTTTCCTGAGGAAAAATTTCCTGATGTGGGTGGGTGGGTGGGTCAGCCAAAATCCCGGGGGCCAATTTGACCCCCCCCCCCCCCCCAGTATCACTAAGCAAAGGCCTGGCTGGGGGGCTTGGGGGGTGTGTGTGCAATGATCACACCTTCTGTGGTTTGTAGACACTGTGTTTTTGAAAGTAGACGTAGACACTGTCCGTTTGTCGCAGATGGTTCTTTTTTGTACCCCCCACCCTCTTTTTGCGAGAACAACGCCCTCGTCAGCACAACAGCAGGCGTTGTTTCTGCAGCTTCTGCAGCCGTGGAGCTCGGCAGTTCCTTTTTGTGGTTGGCCATGAAGACCAAGGCTTTTTGTGTATTGGGGCTGGGGATGGTATTGCAGGGACCCTGATTGCGGTCTTGCCACGCACCTTCGCCGCCTTCTTGTCCTTTGGAGGGGGAGATTGGGGGATCGCCTGACCACTCGTGCATTCACGACGCAACCGTTGCTGCTTGTGTCTTCTTGCGGCGCGCGCGACCAGCGCCCCTGTCAAAGCAACAGTAGATGTTGTTTCCATTAGATTCAGTGCGTTTACCGTTGTTCTCGCAGTGTGTGTGGGGGGGTATGTGAGGCTGAAGCACGCCAAGAAGGGGGACTGGGGCAGGTCAGGGGTTGTGGGGGATTGGGGTAGAGGGGGCGGGTTCGTGCGCCCACGCCGCAATCGTGGTCGTCATCTTTGCCTGCCTCCGAGGCAGCCCCGAGGGCGGGAGGGCTTTGCAGTCGCGGTGGTCGGGCGGGGGCGAAGCTGTTCACGTCCGTGGGCTGACGTCACGTCGCGTGCGCTACCGCGCGCCGGGCCCCTGTTCTTAGGGAACGGCGGCTTCACGAACAACGCAGTGACGGTCAAGCGCCTGACGAAGCCGACGGTGACGACGCTGGTCCCGGACCGCCTGTTCCGAAGCGGTGGCGTCGTGACGCTCCTGGGGCACAGCTTTGTGAACACGGGGTACCTGAAGTGCCAGTTCGGGACGGCGCCGGAGCGCAATCTGAACGACGTCCAGGAGACGCAGCAGGTGCGGACTGCACTACAACCGCCGCGGTCAGCGCCATGTGTTTCGTGTGACCTGCTTTGGGGCCTCGGGGGACTCCTCTCGGGCCTCGGGGGACTCCTCTCGGGCCTCGGGGGACTCCTCTCGGGCCTCGGGGGACTCCTCTCGGGCCTCGGGGGGATGAGAGGGGGAGTCCCAGTGCTCAGCGCCGCGGCCTTGTGCCCCCGAGGGACCAAAGGAGATGGGGTGCAGTGATGTATTAGAACGGCCGTACACCGGGGGGTACAGGGCACCTGAGCCTCACAGAAACGCAGCGAGGCAGGCTATGGACGGCCTGTGGACGGAGGTGTGTGGGCAGCAAAAACAGTCAAACAACCCCGGCAACAACCAGCACAACCCCCAATACGCCAATTATTGGGCGCCACTGCCGAGCAAACGGCACATCCCGCCACATTCAGCACAGCCCCAGCACACCAACCACTGGGCTCCGCGAACGCGGAAACGACACCAGCAAGAGCACCGGCCGCAGCGGCCAACAGAACGCAGCGACCCGACGCAACATGCGAAGGGCAGAACGGGTGACTGTCCAGGGCCCCGTAAAGGAGCAACAACCCGACGGAATGTCACACGGGGGGGTACCCCCCCGGTGGTATGGGGTGGGATATGGTGGGGGTGGGCTGGGGCGGTGGCCGCCGCTGCAGCGGCAATCCCAACGCTTCTGCCTCGCGATGCCGCAGGTGACGTTTGTGAACACCTCCATGATCAAGTGCGTGCAGCCGCCCTTCACCGCGGGCACAGAGATCCCGGCCTATGTAGAGGTATGCACGGCCCAGTGGCTTTGTGGGTCTGGGGGGATTGCCCTTCAGAGGCTTTATGGCGGCCAGACTTCCTCTTGACAAATGAGCACGAGCAGAAGGGGAGGCTTTGGGGGGGGGGGGTTCTGGTTCTGGTTCTGGTGCACCAGGGCCATCTCCTGGTAAGGCTGTGACGGGCTCGGCGGCCCTGAGCGTTCTCCCGCGACCGCCAACCGCTCCGTTGCCGGTTCTGGCACTGCGCGCACGGCGTGGGGTTCCGGCGTGGGTTCAGGTCTCGGGTGTGTCTCCTCGTTGTTGGGTGCCCCTGGGAGCCCTGCACTGCGCGCACCCCGTGTGTACTCCCTTGCGACCACTGGTCTCCCCAGCCCCCGCGCCCTGCATCATTCGCCCGAATGCGGTCAGACCACACGGATCCTCCGCCCATGGGCCTAGTTTTAGATTGTGCCAACCGAAGAGGAATCTTAACGCACCAGACAAGGGGCAACACGACAGTGCACGGGACTCAATCAATTCAGTTGAGGCATGGAATAGTTATGGTCTGCCACTAGAACCCACCCCAACCCCGCGGACACTACGTGCCATACGGATGCTGGACTCGTGCTGCAGCCGCACAGTACCACAGACCTCCTAGACTGCCGTGGGTACTGAAGCATGCACTGATTGTCCGTGCACACAAACAACACATAGTCAAGCGGCGACGGGTCTCGAAACACACGGGACGGCAGACTGACATGATAACGTGCACGGTAGGCCACGACCAACCGTGGATCACGCCTCACAACCCATGCCATGACCATCTGAAGCTGAAACAAGACTGGGGCACTGACCAGACCATTTTCCACAAAGGGAGACAAGCTCAAGTCAGGCACAACACTACATGCGTGAGGCTCAGAGCGATGTACCCCCTCGTGCATTCGCTGCAGCACCAGTTTAGACAGTTGCTGACGCACCAGAGCAGACAAATAGCCTGGGGACCGCGAAGAGGGCTGGGAAACCCACAGAAGACCCGAAACCGTAATGACAACCACCTGTTGACCCGGAAGCCGACAAAGAGCAGCCTTGCGCACCGCAAACAGAGCATCAACCTCAACCGCAATCCACACCACAACCTCGGATTTGCATAGCTGCAGGACAGTGTCCCAGGAAGCTAGCACATTATAATCCAATTCGCGTGACATGAACTCTGCTACAGCAACCACAGTCCTGCACTGCCTGTCATACAACTCCACACAGGCCCCCACATGAGTTTGCTCGTTACCATGGTACAGGCCACAGTACCTACAGTCAGGAACATCAAAGAAAACCCTCGCCAGAAATTGCATAGTGCGAAGGTGATTTGCCTGCCGGTGCTGTGAAAGAGTAACTCCGGTGTCATGACAAACACGACCCCAGGTAGACATATCAAATCCATGTTCCTGCACCCACCTCCCCAAAGCTGACTGCTGCCCCAGAGTAGAGTCATACAGCTTGTCCATAAAAGCATTCAGTTTAAACACTACAGACCCTTGATAGCAAACAGGGCTCGGAGGATCCTCAAGAACACCCAGCAGAGCACCCCAAGGAATAGGATATCGATCCGGGTCTTCCAAACCACGAGTGGCCGCAGCATCAGCTTGCCTCTGCCAACTAGCCGCTACACCCGTGTCACCCGAATCGTGCTGTGCTGGAAGCCACAACTCGATAACAGACTGCATTACAGGCTGACGAAATACCCATTTGGCCAGCCTATCAAACCACGTGGCTGTGCGAATCCACCTGTCAAAATAGCATGTCTGTACTGCAGCATTGTCACAGAGCAAACACACGCTACCTTTAAACCCTGCTCTCGCAAGTATCCACAAAGCGATGATCTTCGCTAGCCACTCCAAAACAGTTGACGACCCTGCAGCACAGCGAATCCCCAGCACTATCCTGTGTTGTACCCGGCCTCCCCCAGAAAAAATGATCCCCAGACCACCCCGCTCAAGAATAGCGTTGCTGTCACCCATTTCGTGACCAGCATCAGTGGTAACAAACAGAACAGAAGCACGCACCAGACACAGGGGCAAATCCAGATCCACGACAGGAAAGACATGAGGAGGCCTCTCAGAGCTAATGGAGTATTTCGCACACAAACGACGAAACACACTGCCATCGTCGTTACGACCCGGTAGAGGACACCGCAGCTGCTCCCGAAGTACTGAGCGTGTCAACACACTACGGCAGTCCAGAGCCGAAAGAAATCCAGACAGAAAATTGAGCTCACTCCGTACCGGAAGCCACACCGACCCCCAACCCCCATAAGAAATAGGAGTATGCATGATGTCGACCGCTAGATCACGGGGGAGAAGAAGCAGACTGCGAAATATGTCATTCACTGGAACCTGCAGGGTTTCAGACACAGAGTGAGGCAGAGCAGACCCTTTGGCTACAGAATCCAAAATGGCAATCAAGTAGGCCATGACTGCTCGTAATGCCAGCAAGAGATTCGGTTGAAACCGACGAACAAAGGAGCGTAGAGTCCTGCTCCGCTTCATAAACTTAGTGAAAAGGACAGATGAGACCGATAGCGGTTCCAAAGTAATCCCCACTATCACAGGCACCTCGTCAGAGGCTGACACGGGAGTGCCGTGCACATCCAAAACCCCTGGCACCCGCCTAACCGCCCCATCAGGCTGCAACCGGAGAATGGTATAAGCCATCTTAGCTTTGTTGCTAGGGGCACAAGCGTCTCCGGACAGAACATGCGCAATTGTGGCTACACGGGAGGCTTCAGCGGCTGTGCGTCCAAACCAGCGCCGATCATCAGAGAAAGTAAATTCAAAAAGAGGAACACCAGACCGTAGCCACCAGCCCTCTCCTAACGTCTGAAGACATCTAGACCTCAGAATTCCAAGATCTGTAAATGCTGTGGCCGCGAGTGTGCATCCCTGCGCAAATCCCAATTCAGGAGTAACAGGGGGGGCCAATCCACAGACAGTCCAAAGACGAACCTGCTGTCTCCCGTAAAAGTTCTTTGCCCATTCCCCATAGGAACATTGACCAGGCCATACCTTAGAAAAGACGGCTACATCCTCACGAACCGGCATATCAAAAGCCCCTGACTCATCCCCATCAACAATGTGACATTCACCTGTTTCTATGAGCGAAAGCCCAACCGTGGCACGCGCAGACAAAACCATGAAAGCAGGACACAGCTCCTTTCTATACGAAAACAGACCCGCACACCATGTACCCATAGCCTCCCCTCGTGTGACCACATCATCATGGACAACACCAGCAAAGAGCCTGCTGAAACTCGATCCCATCTTTATGGGGCGATAGGAATTGAAAAGGAACGAGGCACCTCCCTTCACTATCCCCATCTGAAGAACCACATTTGATAGAGCCCCCTCGTAAAGAGTAAGCAACTTCGAGTAACTCAAGAGTGTAGACTCGGCACAAGCTGGCAAAGCCTGGAGCAATGAAAATGGCACATCATCAAGTGAGGCTGCATCAGAGCCACCACGATCCAGACCCCTCCTAATTGCTGCTGCAGTAAACAGAGGGGCTTTAGGCAGAGATTGAATACCAAACAAATATCGCTGTCTATCCAGAGACCATATGCCATCTCGTATCTGACGAAACAGGATAGCATACGGTAAGTCATCTACAGCACAGAGAGCATCATGAGGTTTGGCGTTATAAAGCAAAACAGGAAGATTCATGCATTCACCCTTTGATAAATGATAGAACCGAAGTTGCTGTTGCGCAGCACAAAGCATCACTGATGCTTCAGAACCACGAGAATCCTGAACTAAGTTGGGGTAAGGCTGAGGCATACTTCTTCTAAGACGCATCGCAGAAGTCGTGTGTGCAGTAATTGAAACCTGATTCAAGATATCCTGAGTTAGTTTCAGTCCCCGTGCGAACAAATGATCTTGAATCTCAATTTTCCATGAGGATACCTCAGCACGACCAACATGTTTACGAGCCAACTGTCGACCCTTTTTCATTAAACCTTCTGCGCTACGACGCAAAGACTGAGAAAACAAGAACCGATCAGCAAGAGTCCAATAGGCAAAAATCCAGTCATCAGGGGGCGCCGAAATTTGACTCATCCACCACCAAAATACAGCCACCAGGCAAGCCAGAGAACTGCGAACCTCAGGCGTGGTAATCCTGTGCTTGTAGCGCTTTTGAAAGGATGACAGCGAGCCTTGAAGACCACCCACATCAGCCACCAGGACTCCGTGAGTGCAGACCCCTGGGTAAACATGGAAATCCTCCACAGACAGGTGATTGGAAACTAATATGTAATCGATCTCGTACTTAGTTACTCCTGTAGAAGAGTGGACTATGTTGGTAAACTGACCGGGTAGATAATCCAGCTTCAGGTGACTCAGTGCCCCACCCTTGGCCAGCTGACGAGCTATGCAATTAGATGCAGTGCGAGGGACATTGAAATCGCCCAGACAGATTCCCGCAGTGGGTCGAACTTTCTGAAAGACAGCCCCAATCTCAATCAACACATCTTCTTTTTGAGTCGCATTAAATTCAGGATCGATGTGAACATTAGTATATAACACCACTTCCCCAGTGCCGTGTTGAACTAATACAGCCAACCAACTGCGTGCATCAAACAGCACTTGAGTGTATGACGGTTTGAAGTCGTTCGGAGCAAACAGTCGTCTATGAAACAGAAAACACAGGCCGCACCCAGGACCAACAACGACACCAGCAATCGCCACATAAGCTTTTAACGGCACTTCATCCTTTAATGAGACGTCCCATAGTTCTTGGATTGCTACCACATCAGGATCATGAATTAGAACGACACTCAATAGTGCTGCAATATTGGCAGCAGTACCTCCACAGTTCACAGACACAACTCTCATTGGCCCTGGTTGTGGAGATGTGGATGGTTGAAAGACTAATGCCTGAAATTGAGCTGACCAACCGGAGTCTGGAGAACAA
The DNA here is from genome assembly GCA_964036045.1 of Eutreptiella sp. 'Long Island Sound 2002'. Taxonomy (NCBI): domain Eukaryota; phylum Euglenozoa; class Euglenophyceae; order Eutreptiales; family Eutreptiaceae; genus Eutreptiella; species Eutreptiella sp. 'Long Island Sound 2002'. Next base: position 34,301,834 of record OZ038397.1, read on the forward strand.
GTGTTCATTTCCTGGACCGGTGTACAGGTGGCTTTGGCTGTCGAAGTGATGGGAATTACATGACCCAGAGAGACCCCATGGACAGTAACACAGGACCGATTGGCAAGAGATCTAAGAGCAAAGGTTTTACCTCGGGGCTGACAAATGCAAAGTGCCCGCACACACACTCCATGGAACAAAGACAGACAGAAGACCTCATTGACAACAGGACGCCCGCAGGAGGTACAGAGAGACGGACAGGCAAGCGAAATCCGATCAGTGGAGGGGGCTGACACAGGCATAAAGCCTGTACCCTGCGCCACTGATGTCAACCGTGTGCAGAACACAAGACACTGGTTGGCGTGCAAAATAGGAGGAGACACTGCAATGTCCTTTTGCCTGAGTTTGTAAAGAAATCGCCGCTGCACTTCAATAGCCCATACCCGCAAGGTACCAAAAAGCATATGTAACTCCTCAACAGAAAAATGTCGCAGGACAGTTGATACCGCAGATGGTACCCACGCGGGTAGGGCTGTTCTATGGGGAGTGGAGGAGGCAACAGGTAGATACACATATGAAGGCTGGCCACAGACGGGACACCCTTCGCAGTGCAGAAAACCCATAATAGTTCCACATTCCCAGCAGGTCTTCATTTGTTCACATACTGGAGGCTCCACCTTTGAGCAGTCAGTGGCAGAGGAAGGGGTAAGTTCATAAGAAATCAGCAACTGGAGCAGTTCACTCAGACGTTTTCGAGGATAGACCGCGATGCATTGATACAGCACCCACTGTGCTTCACTATGAACCAGGAAACCCGTGGGCAAGATTGGAGTTCACAACCATTGACGCTGATGTTGAAACTGAGGAAGTGCATGATCTGCCCCTGCAGCAGGAGGCATGTTCCTAGGGTCCACATACACTGCAGGCCGTTGATACCCGCTTCCTGAATCTTTAGACGACGCACCATGACCGGAAGAGGACGAGTACCATTGCCACTGTCCTGCGTTGTCATAATATCCTGACGACTGTTGATGGGCGGGTGGTGCATACCATTGATCATACTCCCATCCATAATCTGAGGGGGCCCCGGAACCTTTCCCTTGAACACCCTTACCCCAGTTGGATTGTTTGGCTGGTGGGCCGACCTGATTAGATTCTTCGCGAGTTCTCAGGGCTCCTATATGCCGATAGGGTTCCCCAAGATGATCGTGAGACCTAGCACGCAAATTAAAACCAGACTGGGTGCGCCATTCCATGGCATGCTCACCTTTGAAAACTTTTTCAATGGTCGCCTTTGACAGAGTCAAATGATAAAAACCACGAGATGTATGAGCTTCAGTGAGTCCCGCATGAACTCCAAAAATATCATGCACAGCTTTGTTATACCGAGCAGGAGAGATAGAGGAGGTCAAACCGTGTAGTCTAATTACTGCAGAATCTTTCACGGAAGGCACAGAAACTGCTTCATAAGTGTCCTCGGGAAGCAGGGATGTCACACCAGACGCAACAGGAGCTGCCGACTCTTGTGGTTTACCCGGCGGCTCTGATTTAGAGTGCCCCCCCCCAGCGACAAACGATTCCACGAGAGAATCAGAAATACCATCATCGTGTTCCTCACCATGAACTGAGTCAAGGGCACATGCATTATTTAGAGCTCTCAGAAACATTCTAAGATGCAGAGAACTCACAGCCTTCCTGGCAATCAAAGCTACAGCTCGTCTTAAAGATTTGAAGTCAGAAGCTGCTTCCAAAGGAGTGATATCCAGACCATCTGGAGCTTCAGACAACAGAGAGAAAACAATTGCATGGCAATCAGAGTCGTCTTTGAGCTCCTTCAGAATTTCCCCAGCCTTCATCAAAAATGATTGTTTGTCGGCGGGACGAATAGTAGATGGGACAGATTGAACACACAGGTCGTTCCACTTCGTGATATCCGGTAGTAGAGACTTTTGCACGACAGGATTCTGCTTGGCTAGGATCATCTTGAGAGAAGTGTGCAGCTGTGCAGGCATCCGAACTGAAGATAGAGCACCAGCCAGTCTGCTATCAACATGATGACCTAAAAGCAAGGCCTTTAACGATTTGCTCGCCGTGGATACCACACTTTCCGGGTAAAATTGCACATCCTCAAGAATTTTAATGTACGGGTCTTCGCTCACTGAACTAGACAGACTGGGCTCCAGCATGCTCTGCCATAGTGGTATAGTCGGTTCTCGAGATCCTCCGGAAGCGTCTGTTGAATTTCTGAGATCATGGACAGGTGGGGAATCAGCAAGCAAAGGAGGATCAGCTTTGAATCGATCCTTGAGAAGAGACTTGATTAGCCCAGTCCAGTCCCCAGATTTCAAAGGGCAGTTCTCCAGATACGTGCAGTCCGGGTCGACTTGAATTTGAAATGACGGCTGAAGAGATTTCCGTTTGGCCCACTGAGAGTACAAAGCATACCATAACAGCACCTGGGCCAGAGGCTTGACCTTCAGAGGTTGTGTTCCTGACACTGCTGACAAAAAATCATCCAGCGACATGTTTGCAACAAAGCGTTGCACATTAGAATCGAGAATCTGATCAGAGACTTGCGCTTGCCACAAAATGCGATCAGTATTTGACCATTTAGTAAATTCAGACCGAAGTTCAACCAGGTAGTCGGACCAAGTGATGACCAGACACTGAGGAGCACTCACCCTGTAGGTCACGATGGAACATGCTGGAAGCTGCCCGGCGAACATGGGAATGCCAACCGCTGGAGAGGTAAATACAGCCGAGCTATAAGGAACGTGGTGAACATCCTTTTTGGATTGATAGAGTCGAACCGAAGCCTGAAGCTCTCCCGAATGTGCTGATTTGCCTATGGATAAAGCCGGATATACGTGCTGAGGTAGTACGACTCGTGACTTCATTTCGGCTGTCAAATCGTCGTATTCACTCATCGCTCAACTACAAAGTGTCAAAAGCTGTTGAAATTTGACAGTCAAAGTGTCACAGGACATTACATGCATGGAAGAGGCACCAGACACAACGTGTACAAACAGCAACCCACAGCTACTGCCAGAACTCTTCGGAGCTTTAGTAACTTTGTTGTCTTTCCTGCTCGACTGAATTTAACGCGACGCTTTCGCTAGCCCGATTGCGGTCAGACCATTCGGATCCTCCGCCCATGGGCCTAAACGCGCACAGTTGCGAACCGATAACCGCATAACAGCCAACCGATGACACTCAGGATAGCTGAAGTGCAAACCGCAAAAGTTCAGATAGTCCCTGCGAGTCACAGGTGAGGAAATTAGTCAAGCAGAGAATTCACCGAATCTGCATAGTTCAACGTTCATTTGCGCTAATTACAGATTCAACGAGGTCTTCTTTGATCAGAGCTTTTCATATGTGTCTGGGGGACCTGTGCGCGTGACCGGCCTGGGTGCAGAGACTGCACGCTTGAACACACTTGGTGGGCAGTGGTGCGTCTGCCTCATCCGGATAGCACCGTCCCCGGGAGGGGTATCCGCAACAGCGTGTCCCGGTGGTGGGAGCCGACATAGGCCCATCCGACTTGACAAATGAGCACGAGCAGAAGGGGAGGCTTTGGGGGGGGGGGGGGGCGGGGGGACTCCGCTCAAGCACACAGAGGGAACCTCAAACGGCTTAAGAATGCAATGAAGGCCGTGTGCCGGCAGGAGCATAGTGGCGGTCCACACCTGAGCCTTTGCCCCCACCCACTCCGCCGCACCCACCAGCCCTGCCCCCCGGGGGCGTTTGGCACAATGTTCCTCCGCGCTTTTGGCGCACACTTTCGATGCGAACCTTGCAAAGGCCATTGCGCTTTTATTGGGCGTGTCGGGGCTGTCCTTCCAGAACGAGGTATCTCCCTTGCTTTTTGCGCTGAGGACGGCCAGAGGTCATCGTTGGCAGGACCGCAGTAACCGACGGCGGTTGGCACTCAACTCAGCCGACGGCGGTTGGCGCTTAACCGACGGCAACCGACGCTGGTTGGCCGATGAGCGACCGCGGTGACTCGCCGGCCGGCGCTCTGCTGCGGTCCGAGCGCACATGGGCCGCAGGACCCAGCCACGGTCGGTGTGGGAGTCAGTAGGACTCACCCACAAACGGTGCGCGCTCCCGCGA